>JAQIWB010000059.1:0-11080 GCA_034693825.1 Zercon vagabundus
GTCTGCGAGCAGTGAAGATGGAAGCAAACCCAAAAATCAGCAAGATTATTCTTGATAAGCCATTTTTCGAGAATGTCGTACTGAGGGAAAATGGTGCGCTAACAACTCGATGCTGTGCCTGCCACAAGAAAAATTGCCAGCATCTCAGCGACAAGTAATCTGAAGAGACATTTAAAAAAGAAACAGCCTCCGTGCAATGTATCGTTAAGAGAACGAAATTCCCCGGGTTTTGAATTGCGAAGTGCGCACTCTGCACGCGTGCTTGCTCTTCAGTTCGAATCAATTAGCTCTAAACTATCACTCTCCCCTAACTTTAAAATTAATAAATAAATATTTTGCGTCCTCAAACATCAGAAATTTCGCGCTTACTTCGCTCGCTGTAATACACTTCCACAATTTTCCAAACAAAGGCCCGGAAACCGGAAGGCAGAGAAAAATTGAGTTTTTTTCCCGGTTTTTTCCGGCTAAACGCATAAACCGGATGAAGTTATATATTTAGAGTACGGGTGAGCCCTAATCTAATTCGCATCTAATAGCATCTAATTCGGCCCACCGGTCCTTGAAATCAAAAATTTCATCCGGTTTATGTGTTTAGCCGGAAGTGACGTCTCCGTATATCAAAACTGACGTCACTATGTTAAAGAGCGTCCCCAAAAACTCCCACATGCCAAATTTCATTCCAATATCTCGAGAGGTACGGCGAGTTCCATTCGTGAAATGCTGCTTTATGATTGGCTGTTCACTTATGACGTCATCCTGCGTGCCATTTTTTTATACACAAAAAATGTGTGACACATAAACTAATGATGAAACAGTGGAGTTGATGTACCATTATATAATATAGTATAGTGCCATGGTCCGAACTATCAAGGTCCGAACTGTCGAGACTCTACTGTAAGGGGTCGTCCATAAATAACGTTAGCAGTTTTTTCCAGTTTTTTGACCCCTTTCCCACATGTTAGATTTGGTTAGCTTTGGCTAACCCCTCTCTTCTCTTGCTTTGCCCCCCCCTCTCTCTATTTGCTAAATTAGTTTCTTATTTTTTCAATTTTTTTTGCTTCATGCCAAAAATGGTATTTTCTTATAATTCACATGTCGCACCTGCAAAAACTTGAAAAATGTGGAAATTAGCAGCGAACGTTAGCTTTTGATAAACCCCTCCTTATTACTTTGATTAGCTTTTGACGACTCATCCCCCTCCCCCCCCCCCTGCCCTCGCTAACTGCTAACGTTATTTATGGACGACCTCTGAACTAAATTGAAATTTACTTGATGCAGAACTTGCTGTGAAATCATCGAACGTATGCGCTCTATATTAAATTAAGATATAAGAACATAAACAGAGTTTTTCATGCGTTTTACATGATGGCATGAAGAATTCATCTTAGTGAATTTGATTTCGATTTCGCATAAGAATACTCATTGATTTTGATCTTGATTTTGATTTCGCGGCTCTTGAACATACTGATTTTGATTTTGATTTCATACAAATATATTCTTTGAAAGTGATTTTGATTTTACGACTTCGCGCAAATTACAAATAATGATTTTGATTTTGATTTTCCCGAGAATGCGAGCACTGATTTTGATTTTGATTTCAAAATCACTTTTAGTGATTTCGTGCAATCTCTGTATATTTCAGCACGGTGTTTGCTCGATTGATTCGTACTGTAGTAAAATAAAGCACTTTTGAGGGAGTAACACTTTGCGCGCGAAAATTCGAATTCGTGATATTGCAAGCTTTTTGAAATGCGTTTTTGATGTCAATCGAACATTTTAGAGATTTTTTCATTGGTCAACATTGTTCAAAATGACATAGAGATTACATAGATGAAATAATAATTTTGGTGACACTTCAGGTTCAAAGGGTGTTAAAGGGATGGGAGTTATTTTTTATGAGTTGTTGTTTTCACTAGTTCTATAATTTCGTTTCTGTGCCGCCATCAAAACAATGAATTGAAGCAAACCGTCTACTTTTATTCTGAATTAACATAGTTCTTCAAACTTTTTTCCATTTTTAGTGCAATTTTTAGTGGAAGTGTGGCATAAAACTTTTTTTTTAATTAATCTTATGTTATAGATGGCTTCATTGATTGCGTCTGACTTCGAGAAGGATTCGGAGGTGGATCTCACGAAAGCATTTGCAGTTGTTGAATTAGTTGCGGATGATGCAAGTTCTGCTGAAGGCTTTATCATTGTGGTTCGATCATCGTGGCTCCAACCACACCCCGAAAATCCTAAACTTCGTCTCCTTCGATTCACCAACAAAGCGAGAGATTATCCTTCAAAGGCTATGTACGATAAGTTGGTCACTCTCCCACCTAGATATCAGGATATTCTCACGGTTGTAGTTCTGGGAACTGCAGGTAATTGAAGATTCATTTAAATTCTGCGTCTGATGTTTTCATGTTGAGAATGTTTCTCTTGAGTGTGTGACAGTTCACATTAGCTCAACATGAACCCTGGTAGCCTTCTGATATTGGGCCAATATCTACAAAGTTGCAGCCGATATCGGCCCGACATCGGGAGGCCATCGGTCGCTTGTTTGTGGATATCGGCCCAATATCGGGAGACTACCAGGGTAAGGGTATTTGTTTCTATTGTGGTTTGTTAATTTTGGGCCATATTGCACCAATAGAGCACTTGGTGCTCTATTAACTACGATAGCAGCATAGGAAGAGAGCGGTACGCGATTTTGCTCAATATGTTAATTTCCTATTGAGGTTATGTGACCAGGGATAGGGGGCGCCGAAAATCGTTAAAAACTGTTGACTTATTTTATGGATGGTTTCTTGAAAAAAAAAAGTCAAAAACGTCACAATTAAACGCTAAAGAAACTGATATGCGTGGAAATGAGTTAACTCAATGTGCTTTTATTCAGATTCTCAGGTGGATGCCAACGAGCTCTTGAAGGACTGTAGTCAAGCGGAATCGGAAGAGGAATCACCCTATGTGAATCCTGATGTGGCTTTGAAAGAATTGGCAGCAGGAAATGAGAAGCACAAGCAGTTATCTATGACTAAGAAAAAGAAGCCCTCAAAGAGTAAGTAACTTGTTTTTATCAAAATTTTCAAGAGTTCATGAAGTTAAATTAATTTTTTTCGTTTATTATTGTGTTGCGAGAATGACTTTTGTATATTATGCTTTTTTGATTGTTTGCATAACTAATGTTGAAATTTGAGGGACCTGAATGAAATGAGCTCGTTGCAACTTGAAAAATATTCTTTACAGGAGTTGATTCTAAAAGTGATGAGGAAAATCAGTCACAATTTACTGAGATGCCAAGGGTTCATATAACAGCACCTCGTTCTGCAAGGTAGGTTCACTTTCCAAATAGCCATGTTAAAAACAGAAATTCAAAGTATTCTACAGGCGACAGCAGCTTGTGTTGGGTAGCGCAATATTCAAACAGAATTTTTTTTGCAAAACAAATAAGTTGGTAAAATACATGTAGTAAAAGGTTGTTGCTATTCTGTCGTTCAGTCTCTTAGTGCAAGAAGATTCTAAAAATCTTTTAATGCATGCAAAACAGTTTTTGAGTGCATTTCTGAGTTTATCTCTATCTGTCCCGTTAGTAAAAATACGCATATATTAAAATTAACACAGTCGCTTAGTGCAAACATTATGGCTGCTTGAAAATCGACGACAGAATAGACACAATTATAGTAAAACTTCAACTCACGAAACTGTAGTACACCATCGTTTCAAAAAACTTTAGATTCATGTCAACTACAGGTGCACATTGAACAATACTTTGTTTTGAATCTTGGCCCTGCTTAACATCAAGTTAATTTCCAGCGCTAGCCGATGTGCATCAGGATCTCTTAATGCAACAAGATTGAAGCAAATGTGAGTAAATTCGATGCGTTTTTTATTGCTCAAACATTACCGGAAACTTTGCAAAAATTGGGCCAGTATTTTTTTTTTATTACTGCTTAAAGTACTGAAAGATAGTCGCAGCACTTACACCTACATCGTTTTTATAGTTTTTTCTGCATTTTCGCTAGTTGCAGTGCAAGGTGCCAGTACGCGGGTGTACTCAAGCCTTGTAGAGGACATTCAATATTGGAGTCGAACACTTAAAAAAAGCTTTTATGCATCTCAAACTGTACAACCCCCTATAGCCAATTTCCCGTGGTGTCTTTTATTTGTTTGGTTGTGCTTTTGGCGAACTACAGTAAAATGCAAGGGGAATTCTTTGAATTTTTTTGCAGGACCCCACGCAGCCAGTCAAATTCATCGGGTTCTCAGACTCCGAAATCTACATGGAATACTTCGGCTCGTCACTCCGTGGAACCCACCCCACCAATCTCGCGAGACTATGAATCTTTTTCATCTTCTCAATTGAGTCACAGGAGGTACGTGTATGTGTATAGATCTAGTAAATTGAATTTTGTTTCTCTGTGCAGAAGTTCCAATATTGTAGGGTACATTTTTTTATTGATATGAACGTTTCCCGAATAGTGCTTCGCACCTATCTATGTAAACGGTCGCATTTTTCGCGTGGGATTGGTTTTTCTTCTATTATCTGCTTCCCAATCTAGCCAGGGAGAAGTCTGACAGTCTTGGACCTCAGCCTATAGTGAAGCACGCATCCAAATGAGATTAGAGACTGCACGTCTGTTCAGTAACAAACTTGAAACTTCTCTCCTATTTTTATTCTGGTAAATAATTTTGCCTGCTTCAATTTTGGCGTGGGTTATGAAAAAAATACACTCGCCTTGTACATACATAGTTTGGTGGAAAATTTAGTTACTTGTGATTTTTTACTGCTTTGCTTGAAATTCCAATGTGGATTTAATTATGCCGCGCAAAAGACATCGGCAGTGTTCCCGCGAAACACAATTGCTTCGTGGTTAGACCCATACATATATGTCTGGGCAAATAATGGCAGCAAAAACTCACAACAATTTTACATACAATATTTAAGAATATCATATAACACGAATACGTATAGCACACAATGATGCAATGAATATTTGTAAAAGCTCCACGATTCTATGGGCAGTTTCTGAATTTCCAACAAACCGCCGGATATCGCTGAGTGAGAGGTAGTTCATGCTCGAACCACGGAAGTTCTGTTTGGTTGTGACTTCACGTACTAGCCTGTATGACGTCACGCGTGATGTTGTGATGTGTTGAAGCAGCTGAGCTAGAAGTAGATTACGAGAGCCGTAACCCGGATCATTGAGCAACGCACCGGAAGTTCTGTTTTGCGTGTGACGTCACGTAGTAAGTTTGTGACGTCACGCCTGATGGCGCTTGTTGTGCTAGACAATGTCACCTATATAACAGGTTTGCTAAGCCGAGAGGATATGGACTACAGTGAGAGGAAAAACGCGGCCATTTTGGAATAAGTTTTGCCAATTAAGCGTTTATCCCCTCACTGTAGTCCATATCCTTTCGGCTTAGCAGACCTGTTCTATAGGTGACATTGGTGCTAGATCTAGATGTTTGAGTTCTTGTGTGGTTGTTGGATGGTCTGTGATAGACTTCGTGTTTGTGAAGCACATAGGTACGTGATTCTAAGAGCCGATGATGCGTCGATCACTTTCCTATATGAAATATATTGTTTGTTCAAAACTTCATTTACCAATCCTGCGGGAGTTCAACTTTTTCTAAGTTACAGCTGTCACACTCTGCGTAATGCAACGCACAATTGTTGAATTTTTCAGCTTGATCATTCCGAACTATGTTTAATGATTATATTCCATTTCAGAGTTCTTGCGACACCAAATGTTCGTGATTCATTGAATCTTGGAAATCCCGCGAGCGAATCTCAGTATGAACACCTTCGAAATGACTTTGCTAAGTGCACTAGTAAGTATTCATATTTTGGATATTTTGCATGGTACAACGGCACTTGTTGAGGTTGAATTGATTATTACAAAAATTTGAAACATCGTCTCTACAGATGCGTGGGAATTTAATAATTATATAAGCTATCAATTTTTTTATTGAATTCGGTAGAAAACTATTCTAGCTAATAAAAGATGTAAGCATTCTACGGCCACTGCTGAATTGAATTTTTAGCAATAAAAGACGCAACACGGATTAGTGTTTGATCACTCAAAAAAATGCCAAGGCTTGGAAATTGAAAATCCGGAATTTTTTGTTCTTGTTTACAATGGTCAGATATCTCGGGCTGTGATTCCTATTGAAAACTCGCATTTCGATGCATTTACAGATGTTATTCAGAAGCTAGTATCAGAAGTTGGTGGTCTCAAGCTTCAAGTGAAGGGTCTCTTGGATTATGTCTCAAATAATAATGTGGGCCAGGGCTCTGCTGGAGCAGTTGATGGATTCTCTCCTGTGTTGCCAATCACAAGTGTTCAGGAAATGGAGAAAATGGAAGAATTGTTAAAAGAGAAAGTGTACAGACTGAAAATGGTTAGTTCAAGTATAGTATTTAATTATCACGTAATACGGCGAGTGTGCTTCACAACTATATTGTTTCACCGCAGGGTTTTCTTATTTAATTTAATTTTATTGTTTGGGCTAGTCACAATAAGTTGAAAAAAATTCACGTTTTGCTTGAGTTTCCACGTTTGCTTGGCTGACGACAGGAGTCCAATTTAGGTTTTTGTGCCCAGTGCAGGCTGACTACAGTTCTAAGTTAATGAGGCCTAATAAAAGAAATATAGCAAATGAAAAGATTCAGCAACTATTTGTGACTGTTTACACAAGTCTTTCAGTACGTTGCGGGTGCAGCTTTTGTGCACCAATAACCAACAAAATAAAAAAAATTGTGGTCTTGTTTTGTGTTCATTTCATACGACGAATAATACCAGTATTGACTTTTGTTTCAATGTTTTTCTATTGACTAATTCCATCTTTTTTTTCATTATAGGTCGAGTATCTCAGCAAACTTGGCGGCGACTGTCCACGTCGGGTGGTGGGTTATATTATGAGGAAACTTTTCACTAAATCACTGGCAATGAACTTCAGTCGAGTAGGACGAAAAGGCAAAGCTTCGCTCGAGCAATTCACTCGACTTTTCCAAGTGATTTTAGGTAAGACCTGTTGTATTTATATCACCAATTGAATGTGTCAAATTTCCGAACAAAAAATAATGCATCGCACTAGTCGCGTACGCTATTTTGAATCATTTTTTTCCTCTATTTGTTTACTAATCATTCACGCGATATCATGCCGTGCAATAGGAAAAATCAAAAAATTTTCCCCGTTTAAAAAAGAGTGGCTTTCAACTAATGTTTAAACTCTCAGCCAATGCAACCCTAGTAGCGCAAAATGGTTTTAATTGGGTTTCAATAGTTCTGTGTAAATTCTGATTCCATAACTGTAGTCAAATTTTTTTTTTTTTTTGCTATTACGTTTTAAATAAGTTGATAAGCCAAACTTGAAAAAGTAGTGATCCAAATCCGAAGAGTTTTTGAGTTTTTTTTATAAAGATGCGTCAGGGGGTGGGTTTGTGTTTTTCCGGACGTTTGCTCAAATATGGGCTACTACAAAAACTACAAAAATAATCAAATGGGCTACTACAAAAAATACTAAATTTTACTCAAACTGCACCCCGCACCCTGGTTTGAGCCAGTACTCAGACCAGGATATCATTTAGGGTTCATCTATGAACTACGTTAGCAGCACAGGGGGAGAGGGGTAAAAGATTCTGCTCATCATAACTTCCTATATAGCCTAGAAGACCAGGGGTATGAAGATCTGAAAAGCGTGAAAAACTGCTCACATAGTTTATAGATGGCTCCTTAGCTATTCTAAGTTCAATGTTCTCATTAGCACAGTCCCTCTTTCATCTGTTTGCGGTTTGCAAGTTTATTAGCAGTTTTGAAAAATCCCGGTTTTTTCGCACAAATCCAGATTTATTCCGGATTATATAAAACTACAAAGCGGTCTAAATATGCTAGAAATGCTAACTTGAATGAATAATGATATGAAAATGGTGCTACTCGAGTGGCGCTTGATGTCATAGCCTAGCGCATATGACGTGACAACATATCAACCTAATTCATGTGACGTCACAACTTCATGCGTGTGACGTCACGCGTCACTGTAACATAGCGTGCTACTGTAGGGTAGTTTAAATAAAGAGCAAAGTTGCGTGACAAATCTCTGGATTCTCTGGATTAATAGCACAGTACAAGCACTTTATTACAAAAATGTCCTGCAACTTCTACTAAAACGTTTAATTAATAATCATGAGCACACGAACCCTGACCCAGCGTAACGAGCCTTATTGCAGCACGTTGCGAAGCAACTAGACGGATTTCTCAAGGAGTTGATGCACAAGTGGGATGCAGTAGAACTCGCACTGCTAACCCCACCTACTTAACTGATGCAGAGTGGTCTGCACTGAGAATATGATTTATCAGTGGCAAGCTATTTATAAATCAAGCAAAATCGCTATATATTCATTTTGTTTTCTATTTTGGCTGTGTCTTCGAATGCGACTAGTCGCAGCCTGTATTAGAAATCTGACCATATTTGTTGTTTGAAAAAATTATGATTTTGGGCTATTTGAAAGTATGCACCAGTTCTTTTAATCTAATATAATTTCAAGAAAGTAATTGGGGTTGTCATTTGTGTCTCCGAACTCCGAAACAAACAAAAATGTGTTAGCAACAGGGAGCACTCATGTTTATTGGCAGTGTCTAGACCAGGCTTGAGAAGAAGCTGGTATTTCATAATAAACTTCCAGCCAGTGGTAATTACCGACATTTACTGGATGATTAAATTTTGGTTTTTCAATGGTAATTACCGGCATTTACTGGATGTTTGAAATTCTCACTTTTTTTCACCTTAAATGTGTTAAAACATATACTGTCACCAGCTAAATGTGTGAAAGAGAGAGTCGTGGTTCCCCCTCCTCCCCAAATATGTCCCTGAAACGTGGACTTTAAGTGTAATTGATTTCGTTGTTGTCTTTCAGAATCGTCAAAGAACTCACTTATGGCGTCCACCAAAACTTACAACGAGGAAAACGTGAAGTCTTGCATCACTACCTATTTGGCTAATTGTGCTCCACGCAAAGCGACGAAAGCAGACGATGATGGAAGCAGGAAGACTGGTGGGGATACCGAGGATTCTGAGGATAACGAGCTAAATGCTGATGGCAATGGATTTAATGACAACGGATCACCGTCAGGCTCGGAGTAACTTTGCAGAATAGTGTGGGCATTTTTGGGGGTTTGGTAAAGTCTTTGTGGAATTAAAAATAATGTGGGGTTTGGTGAAATAAAGAAATATGCAAGCGTAATGCTTTTTTCTGTGAAATACTTTGTTTTTATTCAACGCATAATGTTCAATGAGTCTCACGGGAGCAGGATCTTTTTAGATTTTGCCACTCTCCGCGAGAGCAACTTCTATAGCGACGCAGGTCTATATGGACGTGAGCATCATTTATGGTCTAGACTCACTTGCTGCCCCTAAGATACTCACGTGATACTTATTGAACATCCTCTCATTTTTGTGACGATTTTAGCTTGAGTGCGAGATGTGGATGAGAGCGATCACATATAGCACATCATTCGCAATGCTGGTACAATGAAATTTCCACATCAAGGAGATATTGCCACAATATAGTGCGAATATTGGATTATCATTGTTTGTATATTCGTACAATATTGCAGGGAATATTGCAGCAATGTATGCAAATTGTTACATTTTTTATGTAGCAGCAATATTGAATGTAATATTGAGACTATATTCCGAATGTCGTATTTAAATATTCGTACAATATTGCTGCAATATATTTTGCTACCTGGGTTGTAATGTTAAACTGTGTAACATAGTAACTCTAAAGCGTTCACTTTAGGGACAATTCTGGCCTTTGGAACCAGATTTTCTGTTTATACGAGCTCAGCTAGTATAGTAGCAGCATTCCTGGTTGAGTTCAAAACGAGTAATAAAGGCCGATTCCTCTGGCCTTACACATGTTTAATACATGTAAACTTTCGTAACTCGAAAACTATATTTCTGTATAGCTTGAATCATATATAAAAATATGATGCAATCGATGTAAAAGTGAAAAATATATTCTGAAAATAAAAGCATTACATGTTTGAATGTCTAGCCATCAACACCTGGTTTCTTACTTTGAGATATTTGTGTTAAGTGTGTCTCAAAGACCGAGAACTAAATGGACTTCAACGGTAATCACAGAGTTCAGTGTAAGACCTAGTCGATATAAGACCTGTGTTTTCATTTCGGAGTAATAGTGATTAAATGAGCTTCGAAAGTGAGACTAAACTCGACTCAACTGTTCACAAAAAGTTGTGACAGTCAAATTGTCACAAATGCAGTTTCGACATTGGACTTACCACCTCGTTGTGCACATTTAAGGCAAGTAAAATTGCAAAGGCGCGACGCTTCAATGACTTTAACACCTTCGAACTGCTTTAAAACTTGTATAATAACGGTGAAGGTCAAGTCAAACTTACAACTAGGAGTCCCTTCAAAATAAGAGTTCCTAAAGGTGGATTGAAGATGAAAACCTGCGATTTGACCTCACTAACATGGTGACAACTCGTACTAATATATTACAAGGTAAAGTCGGACTTGAATCAAATTCAATTTAAAAGTCACTGCTAACTGACAAGCAAAAGTCCGACAATAAATTCACCGCCCACACCACCTGGCAATAAAGGTGAATAAATGTTATTTAACAAATTGTTGCGTGCCAACCGGACGTGATTAAACGTCACATGGCGAAAACGAATGTAATAAGTTATTACAAGTTGGTGACTCGCGGACGTTATTAAGTGCGTCGAACTAGGGTTTAAATCGAAAACCCTACCTTGGAAAAATGAATATGGGTGAAAATCTCAAAAGTGTGATTTGTGTGGAACTAGGAATTAGAGCTACCAGGTTAATTCAAATCCAGTCAATTTTTTGTCACAGAATGCTCAAAACATGCCACTTCATAAGCCTGCATTATTTACACAACGAATTTCACTTGAACACTTTTTACATAAATAAAACTGCCTAGTTGCTATCGTTTGTCGCACGACGATTTTTGTTTTGAAAATTTGCGTTGAGCTCTGCTTGAAAATTGGGTATGTTATACTTGTCACGCGTTGTTGCATTGATTTCCCAAATTCCTCTA
>JAQIWB010000060.1:0-11016 GCA_034693825.1 Zercon vagabundus
CCCCGTTTTGACCCCCAGGGGACATTTTTGACCCTTCATGAGGCACTTTTGAACCGCTGGGCCGAATTAAGTGAAATTGAATTATTGAAATTGATTTGGTATTTGGTCATTTTGCGTTTTTGCTGATCCCAGGACTTTTATAGATAAAATGACTGGAACAAAGCGAATCTAAGAGCGGTTTTAGAAAGTTTGAACAAAATATTTCTCCAGATACTCCGTAATTCCCGTAATGGCTTTATCAAACTACTGTATATCTTAGTTATTAGTTATTTTGCAACATTAATCATCGTACAAGTTAAAACAATAATAATAATTGTAGTAGTAGTAATGAATAGTAGTCATAGTAATGAACAAAATTAATAGTACTTGCTGATAATCTTGAAAAAACCGAAGATAGAAGCTAAGTAAAAAAGTAATGCGCATGATCAGAACTAACAAGTTGTAAAGTTGTAAAGCACACTGAAATAATCATAATTTGCCAGTATGGAAATCACAAGTAATTATTACAATTATTGCAGTGGCGGATGGAGGGGGGGGGGGGGGTGTGACCGCCCCCTCGATATAGCAGATTTTTTAGCCCGTTTTAGCATTTTTTGCGCTGTTTACGGCCATTTTCGGCGAAAATTGCCGAGTAAAACGCAAAAAATTGCTAAAAACGGTTAAAAATTTCTACAAGAAATTTCTTTAAAAAATAATTTTTTGCAGTGAATTTTGAGTGAAAGCGCCTTCCCTCTGTCCAGCACTGGATCCGCCGCCGAATTATTGTAATTAAAAATGACAACAATTATAACCACCGAAAACTTGAATGTAAACAAAATTTGAAAATTTTCTTATTTCCCGGGCAAAGTAGCGGAATTTCCAGTTTTCTTGGGAAATTTATTAGACCGGGAAACTCAATGCCCTAGTAACATGCTGCGAGTAACACTTCACTGTCAGAGACATCCTGAGACAAGTTGTTTGAATTGCCTCGCGTCAAACGCCGCTGCAGACAACGAATTCTACGAAAAATGTCCGGGTAATTTTGAATGCACTTTTATTTGTCATGTACTCTGGGTGTATTCTTTCATGAGATTGCAGACTGTCCTATGTGCAGAAACATTAAAGTGGTGCAAAAAAAGTTGGGTGAAACAGCTGACCTATAATTCTTTTGTATGATACAGAGATACATATGCAGAGCTCACCTTAGATTTTTTGGCAGAAGTTGAGTTAGCTTGAATGTGAGTGGATTGTTTTGCGTAATAAAACTTGTGACTTCGAATGCAACTTCTAATTCAATTGAACATTTTCAGGATGCTGTGGTTGCAAAACAGTGTAAAGAAAATCCAGAATTGTTTAAACAAACGGCGCAACATTGGGCTTCTTCATATGCCGGTGCACCGAAAGTGAATAATGATTTCGACAAGAAGATTGAGAGATTGAAGGACATGGGAGTGGATGAACATAGAGCACGCGTGGCTCTATGCTCATATAACTGGGATATTGAGAAGGCCACGGAAGTTATATTTGGGGGATAAATTATTGTTGTTTAGGCAGTTTGTAAAATTTCTAAATGAAACATTAAATGTATTATTTATTTTTGAATTTATTATTGCGTGTAATCTATAGTAGTAAAGTTTATTTGTTTGTATAGATAGAGTAAAATCTGCCCGACTGTTTAGTGGATTTTAGATAACAAAGTGACTCAAGGAAAGACAAGCTAAGTAAAGATAATTAACAACAACGTTTATTACTTGATATAGAATCCCCACACTTTACAATATGGATTCCCAACCTCTTAACGAGTGACGATTTGACGTCACAAACTACAACAAAATGCAAGATATCAATTCAACACTAAATCGCGAGTCGTAAATGTACTTAACGCGCGTCCAATTCTTCTGTCAGTGCTTCACTCCTGTTGGTGACTCTTTAATCGTAATCCTGGGTTCTTTGTTTCCTGTATGTTTCTTCCGTCTGATTCAGTGTGCTACTTCTGAATCCTGGTAATCCTATTAATGCGTCAGCGCTTTTTGCTGCTGGATTTATCCTTTCACAATGTCAACTGATGGACCTAATCAGTGACAACACTCGCCTCTGGCGATTCTCCCAAAGTTCTTGTCAAGTTTGACAAGGATAAGCCTCCGCGGCTTTGTACGACACGGTGCCAATATCGTGCGGACACCACACGACTTCTCCACGACTTCCTGACCCTTCCACTAGTGAATTCCGACTCCCTTTTCGACTGTCACTTTCTCTGTTTCTTCTGTCCATTCTCCCTGCTTCTCCCTTCCCCTTTGGATGTATCCTTACGTTAGATTGCCTGATATACTCAAACTTCTGGTGAAACAAACACTCAGTTAATCTTCTTGGACTCTGATCTCTGTGTCTATATTTTAACTCGTGATGTTAGCTGCATGATACCCAAATTCGTGGTATTGTGCGCTGCTGCGTTAAGCTCAACGTTCTACATTACTCATGTTGTAGTTAAATTATTATTCATTAATCACATTCGGATCTAGTTACGTTATATATATGTAGCGATCCAGTGATCCAATGATTCCAGTGACGTCATCACAAACTTCATCACATCTCACAAGTAGTAAGCTGGACGGGGCACCGCCTACGAGGAATTAACATTACTAATGCTTTTCAATGGGAGCGGGCAGCGCCTACGAGGATTTAACATTAGAGGCCCAACATGCGATGGGAGGCCCAACATATGCGGCGCTGGTTGTTTGCGGCGGTGATAGTTTGTGTTAATTATTGATTGTAATAATTAGTAAAATTAGTGGAATTTCAGCAAAAAAAAATTATTAATTAACGAAAATTATTAAAATTAGGGGAATTAGCGAATTTGTTTAAAATTTTTTGTTCTAGATCAATTAATACTTAATATACTGCTATCACACGCGCACAACTGCCCCCAGCTCACCGGGTGTTCACAAATTTCACGCGAAAAGAATACGAGTCAATTTCGTTCTCAAAATTTTATTTTAGATTGAATACAATATATGAGATTAAATAATATAGGTCTTTCACTGCTTGAGACATCGCCTGAAAAGAAGAGAAATATATGTTAGGATTTGTTTTGTATGTAGAGTACAAATTTATAGTATAAAAATTATTATCATACTTACATCAGTTGTGAAGCCATAAGTAGTATTACGAGATCATTGTCCATTAGATTGTCCGAAAAGTAGCCAGTTATTTCCTCCATGGTTAGGTAATCGCATAGCATACTCATTACCATTACATATACGCCGCAAACGTTGGATATTGGTGACTGTAAGCATTTTGAGGAGTACGTTATTTCATCTCCATCGAGCCACTTCAGGATATTCTGTTCGATAACTTTCAATCCAAAACTATCAAATACGAGAGTTTTATTCTTCCAACGACGTAATAGTATCCAATGAAATCCAGCCTCCGATATTTTGTCTGTATTAACGATAAATATGCCTTCTTCTTTCTGTGGTAATGTGTCTTGAGCGAACACTCCTTTGAAATGATCCTTGGTTAAATAGTGAGAAGATAGTATTTCATTTAGTTGAATATTGTCCATTATGATAGAGTAACATTCTTTTTCCCGTCAATTGTCATAATCCTTGGAGTCTCCGAAATTATCATCATGGTCAGGGCCTTATCCAGTTTCTGTCTAAAGTTTATTTGAAGACGACACGAATCGCGTCGGATGCGAGGGAGACAAATTGGCGAATTTGGTGAGAGATCAAACAGACAGAAAAACTTTTCACCAGACGTAAAGTCCTTGAAATACAGCGGCAGCTCCGATTGACCAAATTGAGTAAACATCTCGAAGTATTGAGAAGCCAGAGTTTCAGCTTTTCCAAAGTCATAATTACGTCTATATTGGTTGCTCCCAACTTGTAGAATGATGTCGGATATGTTTCCGTTGGTGAATTTAAACGAATCGGACTTCGTATTTCCGTTGAAAATGTCGTTGTCTTGAAAAGCCAGTAGAATATATGATGGAATTGTAGTAAACAGATCGTCTAGAATAATATCGTGGGAATGCTCGGGAATAGTTCGGAAACGTGTGTCAAATCCATTCAATGTGTATTTGCACGGTGTTGTAGTAAGCTGTTTTTCGATAGCCAAAGCGATATTGTCACAAACTTTTACTCTTTTGAGTTTCAACGTTGCGCTTGAAATCTTGACAATAAAATTGCCAGTCTCGGTTGCTGCGCAGCATAAGCGATACGCCTCTTCATTCTGATGCAGAACAAATCTCAATTCGACGCCGTTAATCAAAAACTGAGAAATTTGGCACAAGTCGGTCGAAAGGGGAACCAAAAACGTCATTTCCTTAGAACCAGCCCCCATATTGAACAGCCATTTGGAACCCTCGCTAGTAAACTCGTCAGTACTTTCGCTAGTATAGCCATATAATTTGCCTATAGTATCTCTAAAATTCTTCGATGTTTTAGTCATAAGCTCGAAAAAACTACGCACTGAAAAGTTTTCAAAATTGCTGACTAATACGCCATTACAGTGCACTTCGAGGCTTTTAAACAGAGAAGCGCCAGCAAAATTGTTCAAACGGACTTTGCAATTATCAGTACCATTTTTGGCATCGCTACCATCAGGTTTCGTGATTCTACACTTTACTTCCAAATAAGCGTGCTCGAATGAGATCAAGCTGGCGGGAGATAAATTACTCACGATAAACTCGAGCGGAGTTTGATTGGTTAATGCTGGAGTGATAGGATAAAAACTCTCATAAGTCTCAGACTCTAATGAAAAATCGGTTAAAGGAGGGTCGAAAAAGTGTAATTTTGAATCGGTACAAAGCCCGCTGGCCTTATCCAAAACTTCAATCGCTGCTGCTGCTGCCATCGTCAAAAATATCTCTCTTTTTACGTTTTAAACGTTTTACTCTACTGCCAGAACCCGACAAAATACTACCGATATCTCTCTTAGTACTATGATAAACGTCACTAGCAGTGCTTTTAACAGCTTTTTTAAGATTTTCACCTGTTTTCAATCTCTTGAAGAGCGAACCACCCGCATCGACCAACTTCTTGGAGATATATGGCAAAGACTGCTCGAGCAGAGGCTTTATATGGCGAAATAAGTTACCCCACAACCCACCACCCTGAAAACTGCGCCCCCTATAAACGACCAAAGGTTGTCCACCAGCACCGAAATGACTCACGAGATTAGGAATAGGCTTGATATAACCCATATTAACGAGGTCTAAAGTGTAAAGTAGCGGCTATTCTACTGTTTGGCAAGAATCGGATATTGCCTATCTCGGACGCGAGCAAGAAACGAAATGACTGAATTACGTTTGTAGTTAGCTTTATATATATCGGCGAAGCGAAAACTCTGTGACATTGAGTGCCACGAGCTTCGGGCCCGATACTAAGCATTTTTAGTACTTGAGCTTGAGTAGTACCTATATAGCTAGACTCTATATTGGACATGTAACAAATCAAGTTTTTTATAAGATTCAAATTTACCGGGAATTTTGCTTCGGTAGAACTTTCAAATTTTTTAGTATTACCAAATCCCAAGATCGCGGCGATAGTATCATTAAACTCTATGGCGCGATTAGGCGATAAATTCAATTTCACCTTTCCACTGACTTCATTAAATTCCAATGAAAAATCATTCTGAAATTCTTGCTTATTAATGTTACCAATGATATCTTTAGCTGACGCGTAAAACCCAGCGGGAATTCGCAACTCGTCTTCAACAACTTTACTTTTAAGCAGTTTTACTACTTCTGTAGATCTGGGACACTTCGAATGTACTTGACCAAAATAGGTCATAATAGTCCTTGCTTTTGTACCATTGACTGTAGTAGTATAAGGATGAGCGGGCGGTGGAAGCCCCAGAGTTTCTATCAGATTTTTGGACAATGTTGTAGGATTAGTAAACAAAATTTTGTAACTGCCAGCTCCGTTGTAAGATGTGACAATACTGGTGCTTATTTGTTTGAATACTCCCGAAATTCTTTCAAACTTATTACGTTCAACTTGCTTGCCAACCTCTTCGATATGACAGAAAATATCGTAAACATCATCTTTTTTAGTAAAAAGCTGATAAAACATTTTTTCGGAATTGGCTTCATAATTATTTAGATTGGAAATATAAGTATTATTGTGCATAATCCAAATGTCGTTCAATCTGGGACTAAATCCCAACTGATTATCGGTTGAGAAACAAAACTTGTTGTCATCCACAATAATCTCAGAACCATGTCTCTTCAATAATTCATCAAAATTCTTGATAAAATTAACATCAAATTCGACCTGCTCATCAACATAATCCACATCTGGCCTAGTCAGTATAATTTTCTCATCTTCGGGATTAACGTTGAATATAGCTTGGGAATATGAAATTGACTGCAAGCCAACTTCCCAATCATTACCGCCCAGATCTATGGGGGCGGGCAAATTGACTTTGATGTCATTAACGACATCGTTTTCTTCGGCATTAGATACCAAAAAGTAGAAAAATTCCTCATGTTGCTTCATTTAGAACCGATCACTTCGAGAGCTGTGGCGGGAATGAGAGACTCACCCCTATAACCCTGAAATTTAACCCTATAAAACACCTTGCCTCGCACTTTTTTCTGCCCTAGAACTTTCTCAATTCTATAGGGAATATCGTCATCAACGAGCTGTAGTTCAGATCTATAAAACGAGCCAGCTATAAGCTGTTTTTCGTGGTCTTTTATTTGATAAGTTATAGGTTTCGTTCTTAGAATTTTATGAATATAGAAAATCTCCATGGTGAATGAGAAATTGTCGGTGGGTTTATCGAACCTTTCCAGAATTTTACTAATCCTCACGGGATCGCCAACTTTTAAATCATTAGGCCTCGTTTTGGGTTGTTTCGAATGCAAATTTTCAAAAACTATCATTTCGTTATACTGATTAACGTCATCAGGCGCGAAACCGGTGCTTCTATTTTTAATCGAATTTAAATTTTTCTCAATCTGAGGAATTTTGTCGATAAACTTGTGCGAATTTCTGGCAATACTTAATCTAGATAGCAATCTTCTCACGGTGCCGATCCTATTTTCGGCCAATGAGGCCTTAGAATGATCGGACAAAAAGAACTGCTTAACTTTAATATCATCCAAATACTTTTTTACTTGTCCTTTCCATTCGGAGCCGCTATCAGATCCAATTAGTCTCAACTTATTTTTAGGATATTGACTAATAATATGTTTGAAACCCACTACTACATCCTTGGGAGATTTGCTTTTCAGAGGAAACAGCCAACACTTTCTACTTAAAGCATCTATCCAAACCAATAAAAATGTCGAATTGTCGTTATCTTTTCTGGCATACTTCGGAATCTCCATGAGATCGACGTGGGCTTGATCAAAAACACCCCTGGCAACAACTTTTCTTCGATCAAATTTAAATTTTCTCTGCTTGAATAATGTATATGCCAAACTAGACCTTAACGCTTTTCTTACTACATCTATATTCAACTTATTTCCGTGCGCGAACCGAGCAATACCGCCCATACTATGGGGTCTAGAAATATCTTCATACTTTTTGACAATTTCATTCATATTTTAACCACCTTGCGGCTGACCTGAGTCCGACAGTCTTGTAACCAAAATCGCTCACGAAAGCAGTCTTATTACACGCCAAATTTGTAGGAATATCCGTCAAAAGTGGTCTCAACTTTTCGTAATATTCCGGCTTATGTCTGTCCGTTCTACGAACGACCATGTAGTGCACTAGTTCGTCAATGTTTGAATTTGGGATAGCCTCGTCCGCTACTAATATACTGCCGTCGTCTTTCCACGAAAATCTCGAACTCAATATTCTTTTAAGTTTGGATTTTTTGATGTTGGTGAGAGATTTGTATATGCTAGTAGCTTCTGACGTATTCGAATTCACCTCAGTCCTGAATCTGGAGCTAGTCTGCTGATCATTATACATTTTCTGTAGCATCACATACATTCTTTCCATAGTCAAATGTAATTTTGTATGATCCGAATGTTCGCTATTCAAAATACTGACAATTTGGGGGTCCGGTGTTGAACTGATATTGTTTCTGGGACTCTCAATCTCCACGGTCCTCATTTTTGAAGCTGTTGATGAGAGAAGGGAGCACTGCAGATAGTATGCTAATCAGTGGCAGAATGAATCCACCACCGCTCTGCCTGTGCTTTTTAATCAAATAGCTTTTGAGATTTTTCAGAGATTTATGCTGATTTTTCTTCGCGACGAATCTGAGCACTTTCTTGAATGGAGTCAACTTTTTGATAGTTTTAGGGTCCAAAACGAAAGTCCCGTTTAAGATATTCAAGGATAGCTCACAAAAAGCTGAAAGTTGATCTCTACCGGCAGACCTGATGTACGTCTGTCTCTCCGCCGGCGCGCAATCCGATAATGTTTTGAGGAATGTAAGACCAATTCTGATTTTTCTGTCATTCATTGTCTATATGCTATCTGCTTCTCGGACGGAAGGATACCAGTCAGTAGACGGTCAAAGTTGGAATGAGGCAGCATGTTAACGTGCAGATAGTTATATGGAGTGGAAACGGCGTGATTGTAAGCATCGAGGAATAAAGTCGCATCTTTTTCTGTGGCCATTATGTCTCTGGCTAAAACAGTTAATTGCCTTTTACCTCTCACCAGGAAAAATAAGGTTAAATAGTGAGCATTATCCGATATCACTCTGTAATGCTGGTTGTCAGCAAATAGTTTTTGTGACGTCATTATAAGCCCGTTATTGTTGTGGTGGCATAGTGCTATAGCAAATTCTTCCACAATTTTCAATATATCATTGTTATTCGCGTAATCATCGACAACGATTAGACTGTCCTTTATATCTTTGTAATTCGCAGGAAACTCTTGACTAAACTCGACATTGGGGATTTTTGGATCGAAAGGACAGATGTAAAAGATCTTTCGAGGCGTTACACCAGTCAATTCTGTATAATTCTCAATTAGGTTGCTAATGAACGAACTTTTGCCCGCCCTTGAAGGGCCCACGCAACTGTGGAGACAGTTATGAGCTAGCTTGTATCTCGACATTCTGAATGATACTGAGCTCTAGCATCAGACTCAAGGCTTTAAATACGCTCTGATTATGGACTAGTTGTGTCGCAAGTCAAACGAGTTGCGTCGCAAGTCAAACGAGTTGCGTCGCAAGTCAAGCGAGTTGCGTCGCAAGTCAAGCGAGTTGCGTCGCAAGTCAAACTAGTTGCGTCGCAAGTCAAACTAGTTGCGTCGCAAGTCAAACTAGTTGCGATAGCATTTTTCAATATGATTTCCTCATAGGTTTAACATTATGACTGTCCAAAAAAAAATGTTTTTATTCGATTTTTTAAAATTTAAACTTGAAAGAACTTTTAAAAAACATTCAAAAATTAATTTATAATAATTAAATTATAAAAGCAAAAATGGAGAAAAGTTGACAGAAATGTGCGCAAAGTCGGATAGAATAGTAAAATATCTATTATTATTAAATCTCGCCCCAATATACAAATTTCATGTATATTAAATTCTCGAAGAATTTAGTATTATCATCACGCATATTTTTACTTTCATAATATTCAATTATTCAATAACTCTAAATTAAATAAGAGGCATGCTCGGACTTGTCACCAGATGTCACCCAAACTCGAAAAGACGGACTACCGCGAATGCACTCCCCCACACCTGGCGCCAGCATGTCTGGAGGGAATGACTTTTAAGAGGTAGTTACTTACGCCACCATTGCTTGCGGCTCGAGATAGACGCGTTTCGGCAGTATCTAGCGCAGTCTACAAATACGAGAATCCCACCTGTTTTAAGATCATTATTGAGTGGTGAATCAGAGCGTTAGGTGCTGCAACCCGCTTACAGTAAGTTGAATTTTGTTTTTGGGGGTTAGCATATTTTATTGTTGATGAGACTTATGCATTTTTAATTTTTCGAGTTGTTATTATTATTATTAAAAGATTGGTGTTAGTTTTTTAGTATTACTGTTAATGATTGCATTTTTTTTTAAAGATTATTTTTGTTGAGTTTTTATTATTATTATTAATATTTGATTTGAGTGTTTTTATTATTGAAAAGAGCTCATGTAATTTGATTTTAATTTTTTGGTTTTCTTTGTTCGCAGAATGAAGTGCGGATGTGGCAGAGTATTTTGCAATGAAACTGAGGTTGAACTCATGCAAGAACATCTCGATTTGATGGGATGTCACTCAACGCCGCCAGACTTCGCTCCTTTCATAAAATATAGGGGTCCTTCATGGATTATGTATGAACCGAACGATCCTAAACTAGATAAATTGGAAAGAACCAGGACTTACAGATGTAATTTGGAGCCTAAAGATTCGTATTACCATAATTTTCCATCTATGGTACCGTTATTTTGGAAAGACAAAATTCTACACATCATTGACACATTATCAACCAAACCTCTGAAGCTGAAGATGGCGGTAAAAACGATGATATTATAACCGAGTTTACTGCCTTACGTGCAAAAACCTACAGCATTAAAACATTGGACGGCAGATCAGTACAAAAGGCTAAAGGTGCCAACAAGAAAAGCAGCGATTTGAGACATGAAGATTTTAACAGAAGTCTTAGCGAATTGGTCTCTATTAAGGGCGATATTGCATCTATTAGAAGCGTTAAAAAGGTCAATATGGTTATCGAATCTCGTAAGAAATTGCTGGTACCTATTTCTTCAAAGAGATATCATGTAAACGAGACAGAATCATACCCATTCGGCCACTACAAAATCGCTGAACTTAGAGAAATTGAAGCTGCTAGCAGCATGGATTGGGACTAGTAATAATGTATAATATAGCTATATGTATTTATATAATGCCATATATTGTTTCATTCTGTAATATCTAAATGCTTGTAATCACTGAAATATCCAAATGTTTGTAACCACTGAAATGTATAAATATTTGTACCTACTGAAATATCTAAATGTTTGTAACCACTGAAATATTTTATATAAAAACTGTATTCAATCTAAAATAAAATTTTGAGAACGAAATTGACTCGTATTCTTTTCGCGTGAAATTTGTGAACACCCGGT
>JAQIWB010000061.1:0-11015 GCA_034693825.1 Zercon vagabundus
CCTATTTGACAAATTATATTTGCCAAGGTCAAAAAAGCCGACATTCGACACAAATCATGTCCCTCGACGATCTTCGCCCAGCAAAATTCTTGAAATTTCGTGAAGCACGGAAACTCTATTGTCAGTCAAAAATAAAAGATTTTTTTTTGTTTTAGTCATTTTGTTCGGTGTCTGATAAGTAAATATAATCTTGGATTTCAAACAGTTTGCTTTCGAGCTCCATTTGTCTAAGAAGCCCCTCATTGACCTTGTTGTTTTCAAGTAAAAACACCATATAGATACAGAGGTTCAAAAAGTTTTATTTGTCTTTCCTTCAATCTCTCCGCAAATTGTAGCAGTTTTCGAGAACAACAAACGGGTCAAACAACACCCACTGCGAGAGTTTGGAGAGATTAAAGTTGTTTGAAGCGAGTTGCTGTTAAATCGCCGTAAATGACCATGAGACGAGATAATGTCCCGTTGGAATGTAAGCTATACTTTAAACTTAGGGGGATCGCACTGCTACATAACCCTCTCGAATCGCTGTCGCGCGAAACTTTTATGACTCAAAAGCAATGCACGAGGAGCGATGTGGTTGACCTCAATATGAAATGTGCACATTGTGTGTTTTACAAGTTATTTTGCAGCGGGAAGAGCGGGTAAATCACTTTGACCTCCTATAAAAGCGAGATTGATTTGCTCGAGTTGTGGAGTTTTATATCAGCAACATGTGTTTAGCTAGTAAAAGCGAGTAAGAACAATTGGACCCCTTACATTGGCATGCATCATCTTGACTTGAGTTTCCACTTTGTCGAGAGGTGTGAATTCATTGAAACTCTTCAACATGACTTATTGTCATACTTTATGGTTAAAAAGTAACGCATAAATAACCGAACCGTGCAAAATGCGGAAGACACCGAAATATTTTTCGTAAAGCGGTTAAGCACAGAATATGAGTCAGGCGCGTAGCCAGACGGAAATTCCAAGGGGGGCTCAGATGACGAAAAATCATGGTTTTCACTACTTCGCCAGTGCATCGGTGCATAATGTAAATAGCTCATATAGCACATAGCAACGTATTTCGCTTCGAATCCTGGTTCTTTGAAGTAGGGCGGCTGAATGTGCTGTAGAAAGCTGATTAGGCCGCAACCCATACCCAAACAATCTCAAAGGTACGAAACGTAGAAAATGCTGCCGTCTTCATACTTACACTATATTATATTATATAAATAATAGTCATCTGCACGAAATTTGAATCTAATGAAGCCTGACGCTAGACGCACGCTCCGTTGATATGTGTCATGCCGAAATAAGTGTCATGTTCATGAAAGAAATGAACACGTATCCAACTATTTTCCACGTCATTAGCGAAATTATTTGGTCGTCCATGTTTGCTTTCTTTTTGAGCAAGATATACGAGTATCTAGATTATATCAATCTGTCGTTAATCGCCACATTGTGAGTGTGGATTAAATAAATTTTCGGCCCGTGTAAACCCACGAAGACTTGGTCCTGCTCTCTGGCTCACGACTCATCTAGTTCGGTTCCGTGCCTCCCAGCACTCTGTTCCTGTTACCCGGCATCCTGTTACCCGCTTGTGCTTTTTACGCACCCTGTTCCTGTTTCTTGGATTCACCACGAGGCTGTGTGATCGGTGCGCCCTGATCTCGCTCGTCAGCAAAGCTTTCCCCCGTTCTACGGCGGGTCTCCTAAGCTATCCAGTTATCAGCAGTAAGCCCTATCCGGCGTTGATAGGCCATTCACCCTGAGGACACAGACGGGGAGCTCACTCTCTTACCCGTCACCCTCAGCCTTCCAGAAACTTGACTATCCACCGGTAAACCCTACGGATTCGTTCCAGGGCGTGCTACGGGTTTGTCCCAGCGACCTCCGGCGATAGTCAGGCGTAATTCATCTTGGTAAGATATCATTGCTAGGTAGTTCCGAGCCTCTCCCCTTAGCAGGAGGATCTGTCGAGCTCCTTACGTTGCTTTAAGTCTCTTCAAGACACGCGGTAGGTGTTCCTTTCTCTAAATCCAGTAGACCTGGTACCGCAAATTCCCCTATTCCGTCTACCATAAGGCCCATCTGGCTATAGAGTTTTACGAGTCTTGGCACTCCAGCTGTCCATATTTCAAAAACGCAATCTGCGTAGCGGAAGCCTCTGAACTGGCTCTGCCTTGATAAGGTTCCACTCTGGATCCACCTGCGGACGACGTAGACGCGCCCATTAAGCCAGCGGACGACGATCCGTTTCTCATACCACCCTCACGTAGTAGCTCCGAAGAATCGGTCACCATCGAGGAAGCTAGCGCGCTTAGAAAGCGATCTCACTCCTCAGCTTCTCAAGCCTCCCGCGCACGGACTCTCTTCAATTTAGCGGCTTCAAACCGCCGAGAGAACCTATCACTTAGGCCATCAGCCAACTTTCCGAGAGTAGCTCGTTTTCTCCACGACACCTCGATGTCTTCCTCTCAGCAGCAAGTACCCGATACGGGTGCTGATCCACAAGCCCGGTCACGATCCACGGTCGAACAGGAGCGGACTTTGGCTGAATTTGAGGAGCGCAGACGCGCAGCCCTCAGAGACAATCAGCCCCCTCCCACAGACCAGGAGCGAGACCGAGCCGTGGAAGCCGCAGCCCTCCGCGATTACAACGCAGATACCATCCACTCTAGCTTACAAGCTATGTATCCGGCCATCATTTCTGAGCTCTCTAAGGGCATGGCAGAAATGTTTGCTATCCAGCAAGCCCAGCCTCCTCCAGGCTCTGCCCCTCCTCCAGCTAACAGGCCAATTTCACAAGGTCCCCCACTTAACTTTGCAGGTGCCTTCGGCACGCAGCATGATACATCTGATCTTCACGACCGACTACACAGTCGAGTGAACCAGTTTAGGCCCTCCGCACCCACAAGACGTACCTCACAAGAGGACGCCGCTAACAACCAATCGATGGCGTCGGTTCCAGATCCCACGCCAGGGACATCCCTCGCCATAGTGCAACACCCCAAGCCGACCATAGGTAGTGGTAATGTAAACTTCACAGTCACCATCAACACTCTCTTAACGGCCTTAGAAGCGCTTCACGCCTTCGCCGACAAACCCGAGTCCAAACTAACTCGAGAGCAAAAAGAGGAATTAAAGCTTCTCTCCACTACAGTGTATTTCGCATCCTCTCTCTCAGTCCATGGGGCCATGCCCTCACAACCGACTCGGGATAACCTTTACGCGCGCATGCGCAAGTTGATGATGGCTGCACGTTTCGGGAACCCGATCGCCAATAGGTACTTCCCTAACGTAGATATCGACACACAGGCTTTCCCTGACTTAGCCCACTACGAGCTTCCCTCGAGTGCGGCCCCGAGACCCGGAAGAGGTAGAGGTGTGCCCAAACGAGGAGGCAAGACACCCCGCGGCGGTAAGAAGTAGCCTTTTCAAGCTACTTCGCCCTATCATCTCCCTCCCTTCAGCAAGGAGTCGATGACACGCGTTACTAGAACCTCTCCGTATCCAAGTCCCTGGCGTGCCATGTACTCTCACAAACACCGCCCTCGTGCTAGCAGGTCAGCGGCAACGTAAGAGTAGGAAGAATCATCTCATTTTTCATTTAAGGGCTTAACCCAAACTCTAGTAGAGATGATTAACCGCAACCCTCGTAGCTCCGTGAAAGCCCAGTACCCCTACCACCTAGTCCCTCTACTTATGGTGCGAGATAGATCTCACCATAATAAGCACAAGGTTCAAATTAAGCGGCCTTTTCAAGCCAGCCTATTTACCTCTAGGTCTAACGACCAAAGACAGCCTCCGAGTCCTTCACAAAGCCCAACTGAGAGTACCTACCAGCACTATCCCAACACTTCTCCTTAGGCCTTCCGCATTAGTTATATTTTTGCCGCTTACGCCGAGAAAGTATAGGCACTACCTCGATACTTGAAATTCCTAATTTCAGTACTTGGTCCTGCACTACAAAAAATTTCATCTGTAATTTTCCGTTTTTTTGCTGTTAATTCGATTTGCCCTATCTCCCGGAAAAAAACGGCGGTGGATTTTTACAGAACTCCGGAAATACCGAGGGTTTTTTCAAGCACCGGACGGAAAAAAACGGCGGTGGATTTTTACAGAATTCCGGAAATACCGAGGGTTTTTTCAAGCATTAGACGGAAAAAACCGGCGGTGGTTTTTCGCGGAATTCCGGAAATGTCGAGGGTTTTTGCAGGTACCTGGCGAAAAAAACCGGCGGTAGATTTTTACAGAATTTCGGAAATATCAAGGGTTTTTGCAGGTACCTGACGAAAAAAACCGACGCTGGTAGTTTACAGAATTCCGGAAATATTGACGGCTTTTGCAGGCACCAGACGGGAAAAAACGGCACGGGATTTTTACAGAATTCCTTAAATACTGAAGGCTTTTACCGGAAATGGTACTGCCACTTACTTTACCGTAAATACAGTTCTCCAGATAGCATTTGAATGCAGTCTGCATCATACATTCTGTAATTTACTGTAAATTACATAATGTGTGCCAATTGTATTCGAATGCTTATCTGGAAGTCCCATCCAGGGAGAAAGTATTTTTACGGCAAAGAAAGAGGCCGTGTCATTTCCGTAGATACCGGCAAAAAACTGAGTTAACCCGAAAACTTCACAAGAAACGGCAAAAAAAGGAAGAAAGTTTTTTTGGAATAATATTAACAGTTTAGTTTATTTACATAATGTACACCATGTGCAAAATCTATTCGGTGACTTCTTCCCTGATATCTCCCCCCTCCAGCACTGCTGCGGCATCTTCGGCATTTTGGACACCCTCCGCATCCTCGGCATTTTGGACACCCTCCGCATCCTCGGTAGCTGGATCATTCTTACAGCTTGTTGATCTGAATTTCTTGAAAAATGTTGTAAATTTCGCATCAATATTTCCCTTCTTCGTATCCCGTTTTCTCTTGTGACCGGTTGCGGGTGAAATCTGCAGAAACATCCTGAAAAAGATAATAGACAAGCTATATTAATCAATGCCCTCGGCCCGCTTTCGACGCGTCGCGCCCAAAAGTGCCCTGCAGACGCAGTTGCGCACTGTGATAACTAAAAATGACTTTTTTTCTTGCAAAATTGGCTCCAAAAACTAACAAATTTAAATATTAATAAATCAATATTCATTTATTTTTAAACACCAAAAAAACGCAACTCGTCAAAAAAAAGTTATCTTCAAGTTAATCTTATTTTGACTCAATAAATCTAAGAAAGTACTAAAAAAAATTCCGATTAAATTCTTTTTTCTCAAAAATTGAAGAAAAATAGAAAACAATTTTTCTCGAAATTTTTTCAATTTTGGTTTTATTTTCAATCAATAAATTCAAAAAAATACTTTCAAATATTAGGAATTACTTTTTGTTTTTGGTACTGTTTTGGTACTTTTGGGCGCTTGTTACGTTTGTGGTACCGCCAATCTATTGGCAATCTACTCAGATCGATGCGTCTTGTGGAGAGCTTACCAAAAACATATATATTGCCATATTTATCAGCAATAAAACTCAAGTTATTAATAAAATAAAAGTTTTGCGACATCCAAAATGTGACACCTTGTCCTAGTCCTCCAACCCTTATTTTTTTTTTTAAACTGACAAAAAAATTGATGGAAAATTTACTATTTTTTTTAATTGAGTTAATCCTTGCTGATACTACGCGCCAACAAAAAAATGTATCTAGAGTGGCGCAGGACTTAGGCGGAGCAAAACTCAAAGGTCGGAGCGTTATATAATGAATTACAGGATCAACATATAAAAGCCTACATGATGCCATCTGCTATAGTCACCTACGTCACAAAGCGGATGTTATTTACGCTCGGTAAGCATACTCGCTGATGAAATAAGGTGCGGCTTGTGGAGCCAAAAATACATAAGCTCCATTCGCTTTATGACGTAGGTGACTATAGCAGACGACATCATGAAGGCTTTTATATAGATTGGTGTTGATAGGATCCATCGCGGAGGAGCAGTGATTTAGTCAGCCAAATTGACTTCATCACGATGCACTCTTCATCAGAAACTACAAGCAGTTCAGGAGTACAAAGCTATATGGGAAGAAATTCACGTACCTCTGTATAGTTTCTAGAGTTGACTGTGATGCCTCCTTGTATTGAGCTCCGAATATGTAATACAGCCCAAAAGCCGCCGACAGCGCAGTGATGAATGAGCTCGTTTTTAACACCACCTTTCGCTCGAATGCCACGAAGAACGGACCAAAGAATAAGGACCCTAAAACAGAAAAAAAATGAATTCTCCGTACTTGTATAGTTGAATAGTTAGACACTATAAACTCATCTATCAATTTTAGCGCTGGGCCATCACTCCAAAAACACAAATATCAGGTTGAGATTGTCGACGCATTCCACCTTCTGAGAGTGCAACATTTTTAGGGCAGTAGTCTTTAATCTCTGTGCTTCCCAAATAACTTCAGAGATTTCAAGATAAATCGAGAATACTGCATCAAAATCTAGTTTCTACCAAATCAGTGATGGTCGATCATCATTCCGACTATCTGACACAAAAGAAAACATTATGTAAGTCCAAGAATAGCCTGGTTCCACTGATATATCAGAAAGCCGGGAAGTTCGGAAAACGATGCCAAACTATTACGGCCTCCTTCCAGAGTTTGGATAAAATCCGGATTTTATCCAACTTGTGACAAAATCCAAAAATTTGAAAGGATTTGATACGGATTTAAGCCGGATTTTACACCAATTTTATTCATTCGTTTTATGAAGGATAGTAGCAATTAAAGAATCTACGAAAACAATTGGAGAAAACAATTAAATTTCGTGTAAAATCCGGCTTAAATCCGTATCAAATCCTTTCAAGTTTTTGGATTTTGTCACAAGTTGGATAAAACCCGGATTTTATCCAAACTCTGCCTCCTTCCTAAGTATGCGAAGAAAGTACTCAGTGATTTCGAACTCGATAGAGGCAATAGGGTTCCAGGGAATAATTTTAATGAGGTATTTTTGGTTTAAAAAAATTGTTTGTTGCAAATATCGTTATTTTACAGAGATCGATAATCGATATTTGATATATCGAAATATCAAAAATATCATTGTCATATCTTGACCGATATTCGATATACCCAAAATAGATCGATATATCGACGTTTCGATATTCTCAAAATTCGATATTAAATGCCCTAGTTGCGACTGTTGTGGAGATTTTAATGCGCAGATTTTATACTGTTTGTGTAAATTGTAAAATTATTAGTGTGTACAAATTGGCCCACCATGCTCGTTTCCCGAAGGACATTAGTCTCTTGAAGTTGACCTTGAACAGTATTTGTTGTCGCAGGGTTGAGCTCAACGCAAACTTGTTATTCAATTTATTGTGAGGACAATTAATACAGTTTTGTGTATTGACAACAAAAGACAAAATAAATGAGCTGTTTTGTAATATTGTAATGATACATGAGCATACTGTTTATTGAGTTTATTGAGATTGATGTCGCTTTGATATAGTATTTTTCGAGTATTAAACTTCTCAATGTCAATCAAAAACATAGCTAAAAGAATGGCAGGAGATATACCAAAAAATAGGACAATTTCAAGAAAAGTTCAAAAAAGTAGGAAAGGTTTTTGTTTCAGTCATGTTTGGAAAAGTGAACGCAAAACTAATTCACTAACAAGTGTCTACTAAGCACATTTTTATTTATTTCATCATATGATGTACCGGTGTTTGAAGTCATATTTCAGAAAGTCTCAGAATTTCCAATTTTAAGCAGCCAAAAATGTTATATTTCTATCCTCAAAAAACATTGATGTAAAACCGGCGGGGGCGGCGCGCCGAGAAGCTCCGGCTCGCGGCTTTCAGCCGGCTTGCGCAGAACACTGATGCCAGAACATGTCACGCCAAATTTGGAACTTCTCAATGACCAAAAAAATATAACCGCATAATATCTTACCTAGAAGCTTATTCAGGTGATCGAATAAGACCTCTTTCTCCGTGAATAAAGGATATTCATCAAGGATTTCAGGCAACGTTTTCCCATCGGCAATTCTCTTCCTGATGTTGGGATAAAGCTCAAGAAACATCTTTCGTAGATCTACAGATGACCGATCCTGAGCTGGCTTGAGGCTTTCGGTCTGTAGCTGCTTCAGGGCTACACGTTCTTGCTCGTCAGGTAAACACATTTTGGGTAACCAGTCGAGACATCCATACGAGACATATGATGCCCGCTTTCTAGTAGCAGCCACAGCTTGTGCTAAATTTCTGCCCCGATGACCGCGTTTCAAGTAATCAAGCCTATAGAGTAAAGCTTGCTTCAAAGCATCACACTTTCGCACTCCAGTGACATTCGCTGCCATGCCTGTAATACCATCCTGCAACGATTCTGGGTACTTATTCACCGCAAACTCAGCCAGCTCCTGAACATCCGAGCTCCGTGCGTCTAATGATAATTGATTCGCTAATAAGTTGACCAAAAATCTGTGGTTACCCGGTAGCAAAGGTTTACCAGATACCAGGCAGTTTTTCGAGTCCGAGTTAAGTGAATCCAATGGAAAATGGTATCTGGGCTTCTCACCCAATGAAACTCCAGATGCAATCCTACCCTCGCTTGGCAAAACCATGGCCCGCTTTTCAGCTCCACAAGATGGGACGGGCGTCGTTATCAGATGATCTGGAGAATCAACTGAAATATGTGGAGGGTTTTATTACTTTACTTTATACATTACCTAAATATATATAAAAAATTCCTGAGAATTAAGTAAAACTTGAAATTCGTTTCTGAAATAGCAAAAATGCAGTTTAATAGGGTGTCGACTCTGTAGTAGTCAAAAATGTTGTAGTTTTTAGTAGTTGACTTATTTTTCGAAAATGCAGGTTTATAGTCAATAGAATTTCATTTGAGCAGATTTTCATTCAGACAAAATTCTTCATAACTCCAACAATTTTCAGTAAAAGTTATTATTAACCGAAAAGTTATTGGATAGGATCTACACATTTCCATATAGAATATTAGTTATTCAAATATACGAAAAGTGTAAATAAAATTTATACTAACAGTTGGCCATGGCATGCAGCGTAGCATAACATAACATAACATAATTCTTTATTTCGCATCAATACTGATATATATGTTTGCATTTTATAATGAAAAAAACCACAGTGAAGCCGTGGAAATAACGATGACTGATTGAATTGACGAATACTCTCAAGATCATTAGCGGGAACACTGGAAAACACGAAGAAAGACACGAGACACCAAGCTGCAATAAAGTCACAAGTCACACTTCCGTCACAAAGTCAGGAGAATAATACATAATGAAAATACATGTTATGAAAGTACAGGAAAGAAACAGTGATGACTCCAAGTTAAGAGTTCATCGGCACAAGTTAGATACTTCGTCACAAGCTAAAAGTTCGTCACAAGTCACAGGTTTAAAGTTGACACACAAGTAGTTCAATCAGTCAGTCCAGCAATCTGCATCAGTTCCACTCACAAATCAAAAATCTTGCATGACGTATCATCACGCCGACTAAGTTTCCACTCTGTGTACCGCTATCAAAAGTGTCGCGATTGGAGAGCACAAAATGCACACTTTTTGTCGCGACACAAAAACTGTACCACAATTTTGACATTTAAAAATTACTTGAATTGCTCAAACCGGATTCGACTCAAGCTAGAAAAAAATATCCGGAATCCCTATCTGGAACAGCCCTATAGACAACCTGAGAAACCCAAAAAACAACACGTACCGCTTTTGCATTTAAAAGCCGGGGCCTGAATGGGATTAATCCCTTGACTTTCTTTAATGCTCCACTGAAACATTTCCTCCGTGTCCACTTCTGTGTCATCTGGTAGCGTTACCTGGAAAGTAGGTTTTTTAACAAGATGGCATCAACCACACGAGACCGCACTACCACGCATGCAGAGCCGGATTTACGGGAGGACTTAACGCTCTTCAGACCGCAGGTCAGAGCTTCGAACAGGCAACTTTTCAGACAAACCACAAAAATATATTTTGTTCACCAAAGAACTGACGTAGACACGTGACAAAGAAGAACGTGACCAAGAACTCCCGATTTTTGTCGATTTTGTCAATATTCAAATATTATTCAAATATTATAATATTCGAATATTATAATATTCAAATATCATGAGGGATCATGACATTAGGTGAATAAAGTCAAATTACATTTAAAAATAGGATAAGTGAGCTATATGAAGTACAAACCATAATTTGCGTCACATGTCTGAACAATAAAACCTTGCAATTTTTTCAATTTTAATTTTTGCAGGGACTGAAATTGCGGATTTTCAAATTCATGTGGGCAACATAGAAAATTAGATTGAACAATTTTTGCACAGTTATTATTTGTTCTTGTTCCTCAAATTAATAATTTATCACTATTAGAATTTGAGGAAAAAAATTGCAAAATGAAATTCGATGCACCCTACTATACATATAGAGAAAAATAATAGGCTGAAAGGCCTGAACCGCAATCAACAAGATTTTGACAAGCAACTAACATAGCACAATTACATGTTACAACATGTGTACTCGAATAAAATATAGTTATTGCCGCATTAAGCAGCATGTTATTACTTGTATTCCGTGATGTCCACAAACCAAACATGAATAGAATCACCAAACCTGAATAGAATCACCAAACATGAAAAAAACCGGTTAAAAAAACCATTCACAAACCCAAAGTCAGCTTTCCAAATTCAAGGTTCTTGAATCTTAAAAGTACTTTTTTTCGTAAAACACTTGAAAAAGTGAGAAAGATGTAATTGGGGGGCAATTTCCAACACACCCGAAAAGATGGTGAGAAGCAGGTGCAGCAATACAGTTCCTCTCCGATTTTTTTAACCCACTCTATAGAGTTGTAAAATGCGAACACAATTTCACAACTTTGTTATTTGTTTTTCGAGAAAATTAAATCTTTATATATTACATATTTATTGGTAAAAGTTGCTCAAAATAAAGTAGAAATCCCATTCATGGAATAATTCAATTCAATTCAATTAAAAATCTTTATTGCACATCTTTCGATA
>JAQIWB010000062.1:0-11001 GCA_034693825.1 Zercon vagabundus
TAAATTCATTCATCAGAGTCCTGTCCCGCTTGCGCCCAGGAGGCTTTTTCTCCGAACTCCGTGGGGCGAACGAGCGTCAAGCCGCTTTGATAATTTCCATTTCTGAAATTGTAAAAATGCTACATTTGCAAGTAATGCAGTTCGGTTGTTGCCCAATAATTTTTCCGCTGAATCGCTAATTTCATAACAATATTATCAGTGATATTATAAAGTTGCAGATTCAACAAAAAAATATAAAAAATGTTATTCAACCAGTATTCAGTATTCAGATGTATTAGTCTTACGTACCTTATAAAGTAAATGTATATTTAGCTAATTCCGCCGTTAATTTATCAAGTCAGAAGCAAGCAGCTGATCCGCTCACCGTTGTCAACATACCTGTTTTGTGTACCCCCATTGTGAGAGTCACCGGTGAAGTTGACCTGTATATGTACAAAGGCGCAAACAAGCCTTCAATGCTTTACCCGCCACCAGCATGCACCGTATCGCCTGAACTTTTTCATTGTTTCAGTAGTCTATGCGTATGCGCTAACTGCAGACTACACACATCCAGAATATTTCGAATTGTTGTCATCAACTGAATAGATTGAGGAGTCTGTCAGCTTAAATAGCTTCGTTAAGCTTTTAAAAGCAATGCGTTGCTTGCGTCGATTGCATACTCAAGTCCGTCTTGCCAGGTTTTCCAAGCAGTTTCCCAGTCATTAATTTTTGAATCGTGAGAAATGATGCATAATAGTATATGTACAATAATTATGAATATTATATATCAAATATGAATAACATGAAATTATACATTTGTTTTGCGTAGAAAATTCATTTTTCAAGTTTAAAGTCGTCCGCGCGGCCCGAAACGAACGCGGGAAAGAACTTGAACGATATTTCGAACAGTGCTGGTAATCTCTCTTTACATATATATTCTATTTACATATTTACCCATATTTGAAAAAATATAGGGTGTTATAAATATTGATGGTATCAAGAGGTATTGCAAACACAAACGTTTAGCAACGTTTGATCTTACAGTAATGAAGCAAATTCAAAAACCAGATTAAGGTCGCTAATAAACCTATTTAAAAACCAGATTAAGAAATATCTATCTGATTTATCTGACTCAAAGCTCAGTGTTATCGTTCATGGTATTCACGCAGAATAAACGACGAAAAATTATATAATCTTAAATTATGTGACTAAGTAGAATGTCTCCCATTTTTGTTTCTCTTCTTTCCAACATCCATTCGTCCCACACCCCTCAGATGTCACAACAAACTCAAGAAAATAATGCAGGGTTAATTCAAAGTTGTTAATTATAAAATGTCTTGTACTCGCGCGCAAGCCTAGCTTGGCGAGTGCAAGTTTTTAATTGTAAAGAAGTACTGCATTGCAAATAAAGTTTTGTGTTATATGAAAAAAAAAATTGAATATATCAGTTGAATGATGGCGTAATATGACTCATTAGAAGGGTAGCATTTAGAACTTATTATAAAGGTGGCATCATGAACGATGGGCGGCAACAGGCGAACTATGCTAGAGCCACTAACACGCAGACCGTAAAAAAATCAGAAACTTGTATCAATATAACCTCTGTGGTCAAGATATTGTGTGTTATTATGAGTCTATAAACTAACAAGTTGTAGCTCCGACTTGACAAGTTTACTGTTCTCAGTGACTCATTTTTATGGAGTGGCACGACGCCAGTGTAAACAGTGTAAAACTCTTAATAACAAAAAGTTCAAATAACGGAATACCGGAATACGGAATAACGGAATAATCTTTTACGAATGTCCGCCGTCGTCGTGTCATTCCATAAAAATGAGTCACTGAGAATAGTAAAATTGTCAAGTTGGAGCTACGCGTTGTAAGTGTATCGACTCATTGTGTTAAAAATACAATATCTTCACCATCGGGGTATAGAAGGAGTTATTTTAATACAAGTTTCTAACTTCTAACGCCGCCGGTACGTTTATTCACACTTTCGCATCAGTTTCATGGTTTTCTCGACTGGCTGCAGATAAGTTTCGAAAGCGTTGGTGTTTGCCATTTTTTGATAATTCACACTAGAAAGTTGCTGAAATTTGTCATTTCAAGTCATTTTCGAGGGCAAAGATTTTTGTGTAAAATCCAAAAAAATTACCTTATTATTTTCTACAATTTGGCACCCAACTAGCGGAAAAATTTCAAAAAAGAATTTTGGAAGGCTGATTCTAGTGTGGAATCAGTCACATACATATAAGGCGTCTGAAATCACACAACTATTTTCATACCGAACAGCTGGTATAGTATACATAACAGGGCAGCCTATAAATATTGAATACAGATCGGTGCTCTAATAAGCAGACTAGCTAACATAACTGGAAGTTGGTCAGTGAGCATTGCAGGTGTCGTCTGACTCCTGCTAAAATTCTATCATCCACGTTGCCCTCAAGTTCACTTCGTAGTTCACTTACCTTTGAAATACTTTGAGAAGAAGTTTACTTAAATTGCGCCAAATAGCGTTTTACAACTGTTTTATATATGACGTTTAAATCAAGTGGCAGTTAGTCGGGTTCGACTTACGAAGAATAAAAAGTTTTATTGTTTTACATTTTAGATTTCTCCCAATTAACGCACCGCTGAGAATTGAGACCGACAAAACGAGCTTCGTTTCACTTCTCGAACGCATTCGCCGTGTTTCGCGCGGTAAATTTGAAAAGCTATTTGTCAATCAGAATTCGCCCCAGCACAAGCACACGAGATAAGTTCCGGTCAGTAAAAATCATTGCAGTCTGCCATGAAATAACGAGCGTCTGGGGAAAGGTGATTTGAAAGGAGTTTTTTGCTTATTCCTTTCATTTTACCCTTTCCTTTTCTGGGGATAGCAATAAGCTTAAACGTTGGATGTCAAAAGAGATTTAACTACCTCTAAAGAAAGTTATTAAAGGTGAACTAACATCATATTTTTATCAGCTCATCTTCTTCATAAGAAGAATGCGAACTTGTGGCGAGAGCATTGAGTCATTCTCCTATACACCCACTGCTGTCGGTTTTTAAGTACATGTATTTGTGGCACACACGCACAGCTGTAGTCAGAATTGAAAATGAAATCCGAGTGAAAATATGAGCTGATAAAAATATCGTGATAGTTTAGCTTTAAAGGATCATTGCTATCCACAGCCGCTTCTAGGAAACACGTGGAGCACGCCATTTGTAATTTTCGTTTAAACAGGAAGTGACCCTCAGCCGGAACTCAAGACGTCTTATTTTGGGGCGACGTCATCTTTATTTACATCTAACACCGTCAATAAGATTTTGTCTGTTGATTAAACACATGTGTGCACGTATTTAGACTAGTTTTGTGAACGGTGAGTCATACGCTATAATGGACTCAATAGCAGTAGTATTCATTGGTATATATACACAGCAGTTCGTGCATGCTGTGGAATTTTATGGATCGAGGTCAAAGAACTAACAAATGAGTCTGAGAAATAACAATTTCAACCGACCATAATCTTATTAAATCTTACCCTCAGTTGAAATACATTTAACATTGCCTCGCTTATGACTTATGGAGACGTGGATAGATAGAGCAGAGTGTGTTACAAATATTTTCCGATCCAGCGCACCACAAGGTTCGATACTTGGACCGATTTTATTTCTCATATTTGTTTGAGATTTTTGTTCTATATACAACCATGATGTATTCCCAGAGCATTTCGAAAATCACTGGGATATGTACAATAAGTTTGTAGATCGAATTTTGAAAAATGACTAATGACTATAATGACTGGTTGAATTATATGGTTTCCGTTGGAAATAATCAAACGATGGGTGCATACGGCGTTGTCGGCTGTACGGCATAATATCATTAGTTGTTCGCTGTGCGGTGGTAGTGGAGAACCATTAAAAATAGACCAAATGGTTTTTGATAATTGCGCTAACTATGTTTCCAAGTTGGACAAGTTGTAATTATAAATGCTCGCGTATTACTATTTGGTGTGGTGGCTCTTGTAGAAGGTTAAAGTATTTTTAGTTTTACGTTCGCGTCGATGTGGGTGGTTAGAATTTTGCTATAGATCTACGTCTTGCAGGTTTTTGAACGACTTTTCGCCCGCTAATTTTGACGAGTGGATGTGAGTATATAAGGTATGATGCTCCGGTCCAGAAGCTTGAGTAGTGGTGTAAACTTGAGTATTTTCTAGAAAGGATTCTATCTCATTCGCTCGGTAAACTTTATTTAAGCTTGAATATGCTAGTTGTGTATAAATTCGTCCGTATACATGTTGTAAAAGTATACCTTTTGAATAACTGAGTTTCGAAAAGACTGTGGGTACCTATTTTCTTTGGCTCTGTTCGCAATCTTACCTGGCTTTCTCTCACATAACCTTGCCTTATTTTCATCATGCCTATAAATATTTACACAGCGTTGACCAAGTGTTAACCGATTTGTTAGCAGGTAGTCATTTCAAAGGTTGCGTACCAAGTTTTGCGGCAATGCGTGATACAATTCGGAAGAGGGTTGGCCACCTGAACTTGAAACCAATTAATTGCGAATGTCACCACTCGTCCTCGTCGTTGCAAGCTGAAGAGACAGCCACGTGGAAATCCACCGTCGAGGTAAATTACATCCCGGGTCAGACTGAAAGTATTATATTATGAAAGTATATATAATAAGGAAATAGATTTCCCGCTGAGTTGTTGCTCAATAACGTACTATGAATATTGTATATAATTGGCACTATACACCATGCAAAATACAAAAGGTGACTATATAGTGTTCACTATTCTTCCTTTATTTGAGATATCAAACATGGGAAGCATGTAATTGAGCTCGTCATAAACGCTTTCTCGGATTTGGTCTTTATTGCACGTCACGACAAATTTGAAGATCGCCTCGAATGATGGATAGCACTTCGTGATACAGAAGAATGTAACGCTTGTGGAGCTTGTTGGCGTTTTAGCGGCCAACGCTGGCGAATTATGGGCTTGAAAACAAATTTTCGAGTGAACTCCGCATCAGATTTTCATGCACCTACTTTGCAAAATGCACACATCTTGTGCACAAACATTTAAAATTCAAATTATATCAAGTGTAGGGAACGTATTGGGAAGATTGTTTACGTATTGAACCAGGTGTAAAGCAAGTGTCATTATGATGGCTCCTGAAGTCATCCGGAGTCGTTGTCTCCCCGCTTAGGAATAATTTTTAAATTCAAAGTAGTTTCTATAGATCAGCTGTTTTATGTAATCCACGAAACGAATTGTGTATACCCGTTCACTGCAACTAGTGTAAATATTATTATTGGAGTTTGAGTATGTCATCCAAACACGAAGCTCAATTATTATGAAACACTAACCTGCTCATCACATGCAAACTCGTACGTACCTGCGTTGCAGCGATGTCTTGTGCGTATAAAAATGACGAAATCTTGAATATTATTGAGTCTTGAGTCTGGAAAATATTTTGAACCCTTTATTGGCACACTTCATATTCCTCGTAGAGCTTTGCACTCAGCCGTATTTACAAACAAAGATTGCGTGAGATATATTCAACACGCATTAGATTATACAAATGGGTTTATTGAAGATTATAATTCTTGGAGATGATGCGATGCATGAACAGATGAGTAAGTAGATACTACCTACTTCAAACTTCCACGGTCTTTCTCGTCCACACAACATTGGACATACACATCTGAAGATCTTGGACACGAACTCACAAACAACAACGAGCAAAAAGCGATTAAATAATGATTTATTCACAAAGTAACTATCTTGATTTTTGCTGACGCGGCTGCTAAGATGCGCTGTAGTAGGCGCACACGAATGTTTACAAGGTTTCTCATGAAGTGACTATAGACAGTTATTCTATATTAGCCGCAATAATCGAGGCTAATATAGAATAACTGTTAATGATATTAGGTTGAAATTAAGTATCATGCATTATTTTTGAATGTCTTATGCTTCATCCACAGCACTGATAGCTGCATATACTGCACGTTGATGCGTACCCAGCACGGGTGTCTAGTGTTTACGTTCTTGATTCATTTCCCGTAGTATAAACTTGTTGACTATGAAGTGTACGGAGTGCCTTAGGTACCTCGAGTTGAAACACATTTTTCTTTGGAATGAATTCTCAACCCTTTTCTGAGAAACTTGTTCGCACTCGCCCGTGTGTTGAGATTGTTTTGTGCGTTAAGTCGTACTGACATCATTTGTGTCGATGTTGATGATCACGTGGTTGAATGTAATCAACAAAAGTTGCGCCTCCAAAATAATTGGCGTGAAGCAAAAATAGTTAAGAGCTAGAAATTGGATTGGAGAAGTATTCTACGAAACGAGTTGTGAAGAATGAGTAAGAGAGCGCGTTGAAATAAATTTTCTCGCGAGAGTTTTGATGGAATGCCGCGCGAAGTTTGTGAAATTGATGAGGGTTTTTACTGAAAGTAATTATGATGAAAGTAAAATGCAATCTAACGACGCTTCTACGGAATTATGACTTGTATCTTGTATCACATTACTCGAAAGCAGACAGCATGCTGCCCGCTCCCGAGTACCGTGACAAGGGGTTTGGTTTCGTGCAACAATTTCAACAATTACAATTTCCAGGCCTCATTGACCTGTGCGCAGAAACGTTGGGTGAGAATACTTTGGTAATAATAATACCTTACCGGAGTAATCGTTTAGGTAATGGAGTTTTTAACTTAAATTTTGACGTGAAAAAGATGGTGCACTTGGACTTAGATATTTATTTAGGACAGAGGTCAGAGTCCTCGTCTGCGAGTTTTCAAAATATATCGTTAAAATATGCAGTAATCTTACGTGCTATTCTACGTCGTGGCTTTCTCTAAAATCGCGATTGTGTTTCATTCGGTATTCACCGCGTTAAATGTAAACAAAGATGGCGTCCTCTCAAACCGAACATAACACAACTTGAGTTCCGGCTGATGTCGCTTCCTGTTTACCGTTCAAATTATCCTAGGCGCTATCTACGTGTTTGATGGCGTGTTGCGATGATTTTCGCTGAGCCGAATTTGCCTTGTTCAATTTTTCTTGGAAGCGATTGCCGATTTCATTGTTTTCTTCAAATTTGCGCCGCGCAAAACATGGTGAATAGGTTTCAGCGGAAGTTGTTGATTAAGTGTATTAGGTGCGTTAAATCATTAATAAACTCTCTCTCGATCGACTTTTATCCAAATTTGTAATTTCTATAATTATGTATACAGCTTGAAGTATATTTACCTCTCCGCTATATTGTGTATGCATCGTTGCACGCTCATGCAAAAACTTTCAAAGAGAAGAGAAGGGTTGCTGCCGTAAATAGGGCACATTTTAGATTTTCTCAAGTGAAATCAAATCAAGTTTGACTTTAGAAGAGGTTTGATGGAATGTGACAACAAGTGCGACTTGTTTTCCGATTGGTGATCTAATGAGATGATCATTCAAAAAGTCGAGATTGTTTTCCGTACACTCGTACAACTGACGTCATGTGGAGGTTTTGTGATTGACCGTGAAATACAGTGAGTTCTGTCTCTGATAGTTTTCCGATACCGAATGTTGCCTTGTCGACATTGGCTCTATGTCAGGAGGTTGCCAGAGACACGTGTTATGCTATAATTGAAGCGTTATCCACAGCCGAAATTGTGCAAATGTTCTTGTTGCAAGCAGATTGTTTCAAGTGTGAATTCCTAGTATTTATTGTCAAAACTATAGGTTGGCTTCTCTGACAATCGGGTATCATCGATTTCATGCGGTGCCTTAGAAACCTGCCGTCGGTGCGGTCTTAACGCCTCAATCTCGTGGGTGGATAAGCACTGGGGGCACTGCTATCGCACTGATAAGCACTGCTGCCGATGTCAACTGGCATGCCAAATTCCCTGTCGAAGAATGTAACGCCACACGGAACAATCTAAATCAAGGAGTATTCAACACTGGCAACTGGCAACTACAATGAAAAAACGCGCCCCTACGGCCAAAAATTGCAAAGAAAAGGTCGCTACAATTACTACCGGTTTGCCGTTAGTGTATACCATTGCCCAGCATTTTGGGCTATTTATCTTCTGTTATACGCATTTCTCATCAGTAAAAATGATATATGATAGTTATTATATTTCCATCTATCGCATTTTTATTTATTTATAAGAAATGCGTATAACGTAAGCAAAAGAAGGTCAAATATGCTAGCATATGTTATCGAATAGCATACCGGAAGTGTTTGAGATTTGCCGCGGTTTTCACAAACTGACGAAGATGAAGAGGGAAGAAGGGAAAATTCACCTACGATCGGCTATTGAAGTTGCAGACTCGGAAGTTGGAAAAGCACTTACGATTATGTCGCATGAGTAGTTTCGTTTTCATGAAAATATGTTGGTCAATACACTCGTTGATGTACCCCTTGTTATATCTTTTCTTGTTTCGTACTCCATGATTCAGACTAATGGGCTACCAGGGCATTCTAATGAGTTCACTGTACGTCCTTGTCGTAGAGGAAGTTCCAACAGCAGACGATAATGCTAGGACACAATGTTGTGTGCAGTATATAATATAGCATCATATTTGCTCGTGATTAACCTTAATTGATAGATGACAGTACACAATAAATGTTTAGATCGTATGCACTAGATGCTTGGCGTATTATTTATGTACGAAACGTATCGTAAAGGTGTACGAAAAGTGTAGTTTATTTTGGTTTCATTGTTACGATTTCTGCTGAGTTGGAACAAGAACGAAAGACTTGCTCCATAAAGTAGTAATTAGTAGATAGTAATTAAAGTAGAGTTTGTACGAAGCGGCAGGTAACAAGTACATCGTATGATGTACATGTTGAGTACGTTGAGTTAATCCGGCAACAGTAACAGTGGAAGACACTGATTCACTCTGATTTTTTCATTTTTGTGACGAGTGGCGATCAATGTCACTGACGCAGCCAGAATTTTTCCTCATATCTAAAAAAGCTGTTTCAAAAAAATGATCAGAAAATACATTTCTTTTTGATTACTCTTTGCATGTGACTTGTGCGGTATGAAGACACCACACAATTTGAAAATGTTCATTACATCTGTGCTTCTTTATTGAAAAGTTTCTCCGACATACTTTTGTACACTTTGAGTAACACACATTTGTACCGAGAGCATTTCATGTATGCTTTTGACTTAATAATTTGGCCACACACATATGGAAAGAAAAGAAAAGAAAAAAGGGCCGCCGCGGGCTATGAAAACTGTTTCACCATTTTGCGGCTCAAAAGAAGCGGCAGATTTGTACAGTTAGCGAGCAGGGAAGCTGCTATGCTATTTGGGAACGAGCAGGATGTGGGATATATTTACAGATAGTGACTCCACGAAGTCTTTTGTTGCCAGACCAAAACATTTCTTAAAAACGTAATAGCAGAAATACATTAAATTGAACAACTTCGAATTGTTCCATTTTCGAGATGCGGTTTGAGAAGTTATGGAAGTCAGGAAGTATAAATCTTGTGCCGGCGATTCTGTTTCGGAAAAAGAAAAAATGTGTGAAATATGCAATTTTAGTAATGGAAAAGTGTATGTAGACATGACATGTAGGTTTTTATGTGTTGGTTGCGGTGGTGGAATCGGCCGCCATCATAATATAAAAGATGAGAGAGAAACAGAACATAACAAGAAGTTTTTTATTTGCTTGTAGCATATGGTGATGCTCTTTGCGGGCTCTCTGATGAGCTTTGGGGCCCTTTGGGGGCATAAACACTGAGCTCTTTCTTCAGTTGTACGGCTCCCCTGTTTACCCCCCGGGCCATATGTATAAATATATTGGTAATATTAGTATTGTTTCTCACAAGTTACTTTGTATCGGACTATCGATGGAATAATGCACCATAGTCGTGTTAGGCCTGCTAATAACAGGTGTCTCTGCAAACGTAACCTAATATAACGGAATTTTCGCTTGTCAGGTTAACTTTGGGTACATACCTGTCAGAATGTATACCAAACTTAACGTAACAAGATTGCCATTGGCTGAAGTAGTCAAGGAATACCTATAGCCAAAGGAGTATAACAGCCAAAGCGTATTCTATGATCTTTGCTTTCATCCATGCGCGAACAATCAAAACGTAAAAACAAAATTATTTTCTTCTAACTTTCTTTTTATTTGTTTTCAGGTAAGCGCGTATTTGATGGATTCGGATTAAAGTCGCAGAGTTCAGACTGTGCACGAGCGGAAAATTGTAAATTGTGAGAAAACTAGATAGGTATGAATGGGATTGTACTATATAGCTGCACTAAAAAATGAGCTATAGTTGGATGATGGACTCTAATGGATTACCCTCTAGTATGGAGCTATAGTTACGGATGGGAGAGAACTACAGGTATGAATGATGATTCATTTGAGGGTTACCGAGTACCAACAGAGGCCCATATCTCGGGAAAAAATGCAGAGTATCTAGATAAAGGTCTATGATCACGTTATTTTTAGTTTTTCACACTATTATATGTTTTACGAACTGAATTTTCAACAGTTGGAAAGGTCTCAAGTTGAACGCGGTGTCAAAGCAGTGCTTTGAAAGCACCTACAGGCAGCAATTTATCATTATTTGCAAAATACACGTATCGAGAGAGGGTTATGTGTAAATAATATAGCGAAGGTTTGAGGGCAAGGTGAGAACTTTAAATAGCTTTTATTTATTGACATCCTCATTTTGCCGCTAGTCGGCGCGACGATCGCGCGTACGTAGGGTTTGATGCGGTCGCATGACATTGCATATCTCATGTTTGCTTCACATCGCGTATTCTAATCATCTACCTATAGCTTCTACATAGCTTCACTTAAGCTAACTGATCACCGATCACATGGTATCACATTCACTTAAGAGATTGCTTTTCTGCCGCAGAAACTTAGCTCACTTTGGGAGTGCAGCACACGAGTGCTATATCTAGAGGATTAGTCTGAAATCGGATTTGGGGTATATATTGGAGTGTGTGTGTTTGATGCCAGAGAGAACCTCTCATACTGCATATTCTGTATATGATATATAGGTTATATTTGATATATATA
>JAQIWB010000063.1:0-10956 GCA_034693825.1 Zercon vagabundus
AAATAACCTTGTAAAAAACCATGGAAAAAATGTTAGCAATGGTGGTGATGGTTATTTCAGACTATCGTCGGAGTTAGATGTTGTAAAGGTGATTTGAGAGGGAAGGTGCTGCCCTGTTGTTCTATATTTTCTAGATAAGATTATGTTAATCAGGTTTGGGACAAGATTTTAAGATGGCCGTCTCACGCCCTATCTATAAACCAAAGGAGCACAATAGAACAAGGTGAGACGCAGCGATGAACGCATCGCAGGCATGCGGTCCACGATTGCGTCAGCATGGACCTACACTGTGTGTTGGTCCATGCTGACGAATCGTGGACCGCAATGCGGTCTAGAGCCTCACGCCGTCAGTAAAATGATCGGCGGCGGTCAGCCGAAATTCGTGCGCTGGTGGCGGCGGTTATGTTGGCGTACGCCGATTTTTAGCAAAGGCGGCGGCATGATAAAAGCCGTTAATTTGTCGGAATTCGAACTTAATACCAAAAGCAATTGCTGAATGAATAAGCATAAATTTTAGTTACAATAAAAGATCTCACAAACTTTGCCTGGATGCTAGTCTCAAATAGCAACTTTCGTACATGGCTCATTCAGAGAAAAACTGTTGGCGGCGCGGCGCGCGTCGCAAAAATAAGCGGCGTCAAAACTTGTCGGCAGCGGCGGCGAGTGCCCGCCGAAAATTTGGCGGCGGCGGCTGGCGCAGATCGGCTGGCACAGATCGGCTGACGTGAGGTTCTAGACCGCATGTCTGCGATACGTTCATCACTGCTCTTTTTCTTGTTCTATACTCCTTGGTATACCCAAGTTTCGCAAAATCTCTCTGTCAAAAAGCAAAATTGAATGAAACTCGTCTTTGAGAACATCTGCTACATTTTTATCACAATATAAGCAAATGCCAGTGAAAATGTTCTCGTGGAACTTTTCGTTTGTTTAAATTGTGTTATAATGGGAGACCGGTTATTTGTCAAGCATTGTGTTTTCTTCTCTTTTCATATGTCTTATGCGATTCACTGAACAATCTGGCCTCATTTAATTCTAGTAATGAATATTAGTGCAGATTTTTTTTAAAGATTTCAGGAATTATTTGAATCGATGTTTGTGCAAGTTTTTGTGAAGGTTAACAATGTTTGTAAATAGTTTCAATACTTTTTCTGGCAATGGAATAAGAGGTATCGCACGGAATATATAGACATATACAATTTATTGAAATGTTATTATCATGATTGAATAATCTGGTTCAATTGACGTTTCTGCATTGATGTTAAAAAAAGTTCATACACGTTTAAATGTAGAAATATCAAATGATTTGTACAAAAGAATGTTTTTCGATTAAGGTAGTATATGAGGGGTGATCCCGGAATTTGCTCATAACTACAGTTTGCATTCGAGACGAGAAATTAGAAATCCCGAAATTTTGAGATTCGGGATTTTTATTTCGGGACTTTCGGGATTTTTTGAAATAGGTCAAAAACTGCTATTGCAGGTTACCTGCTACGAATTATCGCACAAAAATGCGGAGATTATTTTTTTCCTATATTGTTGCAGTTGCCACTTATGCAAATTTGAGTAAACATCGTTGACGGATAGCCCAGTCAATTTAGACAAAAAGAAGGCGATCGAGGGAAAAAAATCCAAGAGTTTTGAAACTTGGTATGATTGTTCGTTGGTGCCTACAGTACAACATACTAAAAGTCCTGAAGAGGGGGAAGCGAGCGAGGGGTGGGGGAGCTGTTTAAAGGTGACTTTTTCTCCTTTTTTGCTGATATCTCCGTAACTATCAACCCTAAGCAAAATTTATCCATATACAAAATTAAAGTAGACAAAATTTTCTACAAAAATGGTCCTATTCATTTTTCTCGTAGGAGTGATACTTTCAAAGTTGTAGGGTAGACAAAATGCTTTTATTGGCATTTCATAAGTAAATTTACAGAAAATATCGTGTCTTTGGATGAAATTATGAAAATTACCGACACCATATTTATATTATACATTAAATTAAGTGGAATCGAATTGTGTTTGTGGAAACTCAAAGATCTGGGTCTTCTGCTACATCTCCATCGGACGCCTCGTCTTCTGGTAGAGTGCTATTCGTGCAGCTTCCCTCACAATTGCCACAAACTGAAGTGTATGTTATCCCAGCCTTTCGACATCCGCAATCTGCATGGTACCCCACAACCAGTTGTACATTTACAAAATATTTCATTTATGATTGACTCAGGAGCTGCACGGTCATTGGTCATGATAGGTTCCAGGGTTCCATCCACGCCTCGTTTCCATTCTTGACAGCGACTCTTATTGGTAGCAAAGACGCAAGGTCTGGCTTCAGCTTGTTAACAGATCTTAAGAAAGCGGAGTACCTGTGGTTGTTCAAGTCTGACTGACGAGCATTGCACATTTTTAAAAACATCTGCTTGCCCGCTTGTGAAACCGCCTCAGGTTTTGATGAGGGGAAAAGTATCTCCAATGGCTGTGAGACTTCCATCTTTCTCAAACAATTCTCAACTGATGTAAGACGCTTGACAAGAAGCGTGAGCAACTGCACTGCTGTTATCCTTGAAGCGGTTCTGCTTTCCATTTTTCTTTGCAATACTTTCCAAGTATTGCAAGAAAGGATGGAGTTGTTCCAACAACCGCAGGTACTCCGCTTTTTTTAAGATCTGCTCACGAGCTGAAGCCAGACCTTGCGTCTTTGCCACCAATAAGAGGCGCTGTTCCAATAGTATTGTAAGGAAGGAAGGATGGTTCCGAGTAACCCATGCATTACTTTTTTACCAACCACACGTCTGTCACTCTCAACATCCTTATCACGTATCAAACATGTCTCCGCCATTATGAAGCAAGGGTGGGTTAACAGTATTATCTGTATACACGAACGCTTAACAACACGAACTAAGAAACCAGGGGCGGCTTTTCAGGTGTTCGAAGTGTTCGACAGAACAGAGCGCCAAATAATGTGATTCAAGAATAAATAACAAAACAGTTTAAACAAAACATTTTATAATACTTGCTCTAAGGAATTAAGGTCACTCACACTCGCCGAGTAAGCCAAGTGCCTACTAAAGTTTACTAAATATTGTAAATTAAGTACGCAATTACGTAGCTGATGTTGCTGAGTGGTAATAATTTAAAATTCTTGATTGGCAATCCGGGGCGAGCGCTATATCAGCGCTATATGTAACCAAAACGTAACCAATGTACAACTTTAAAAAAATCAACTAGGCGCGAAATTTAATTTTATTTGAATTTTGTTGGTTGATTCATTTTTTTGAATTTGAAATTTGATGACTTAGAATGAGATAAAAAGGCATTTTCGAGAATTCTTGTTGAGCAATGTGAGGTAAATTAACGCCAAGTAAATTGAAATTAAAGCCCCTCTCCAGGTTAGAATGGACCCTTTTCACGGTTCATTTTTAGACGGCGCGGCGCCGAAAGGGGTGTGACGAGTTTTTGCAAATTTTGAAGCTCGCGTACGCTGTTGGTAGCGCATATACAATACTGATATTGGGCAGGATGATGGGCAAAATGATTCTACACCGTTTGGTGAAAACCAAAACAAAATCGCGAGCCGCGTTTCATCGCTAGAGGTATATTTATGAAAACCTTCAAACCTCTCTAAAATCTGATCCCGTGGTCCGATTGTAAATTTTTTTCCGCCAAAATGTACCTTTGCCTATCTAGGTTTCACTTGCATACTGACTTTAATTCTATCTAGTTACCATGAATCACCAGAGCGTTTATAAACGGACCATGTTAGCCGATCACGTTTTAACGTATTTGGAGAATGTAGAAAGTTTGAGTGCCGATTCTGGCCTAATGGTGCTACTGACAGAAAAAACCATGAGAACATTATTTATGCATCAATTCAAGCGCATTCTGGCGGTTTTTTCGGATTCATCGGGCGACTTGTCGTTTTCGAGATATTAGTGATACCGTCAGATATACTTTTACGCTACTTTATACGGCGATCTTCATTAAATAAAACTCTGCTACGAAATTTGTGTAAATTAATTTCTGAAGCATACATTAAGTGCAGAATTTTCTCAGCTTTACAACCATGTATTTGGTTTTACTCTACGATGCGTAGTTTCGGAATAAATCGTCATTTTCGAGTTTTGAAGCGGGCGGAGGCCCAAATAGCGCGCGCAAACAGCGGGCAACGTTCAATAAACACTGTGTCGGTAGTTTCGGTATCGATCATCGTGCGTGCGTGATAGGGCTTACGCATTTACAGCCGGGGGCGGGCCCAAAAGTGGCGCCGTCTATTGGTGTGACGTCATGAGTACGTCCGCCATCTTGTTGAAGGATAAAACAACGTAAACATAAGGCAAAATTCGAAGTTTTTCTGCTGTGTTGTGCCGTGCGTTGATAAATTTGGCCGTAAATATCAGATTTTTAGAAGTACAGGGTGTTATAAACTTTTTGATGTCAAAAGGGTACATGTTTCTTGATGAAAACGAGTAAAAGTTGTTGAAATTACCCGATTACTCAGGAATACCTGCTTGTAAATTGCGCGAATTTACCTATTTTCATTCATTCTAGAATAAACCAAATAATTTTCATACTTTTTACCCGATTGTCGATACCAAAAGAATATAACAGATGCCTGCTATGTTTCGTAAGCAGTCCCTGCTATATAATTTCGCCTAAATAGCAACTTACGCAGAGTTAGACTTATATTAAATTAGCAGATTCACAAACGAACAAGAGCTGATTGAATGCTATTCCTCCCTTTATTTTTCTTAATTTTAATAGACTGCGTAGTTGAAACCCACAAGTTTTTGTTTTGGCTTGGAGTTTACGCTTTGAATAAACGCACATTGTTTCATATGACATCTAAAGTTCTAGCCGAACAGCGTTACATTAGTTTTTGTGTTTGATCCTCACGTGCCCATCATGATATAAGAAGAGCATATTCAGCTTCTTATATTGTAGTTTCAATACATAAATAAGAAAAAAAAGTTAAAAAGTTATCTTTGATATGATAAAGTCAAGAACATTTCCCACAAAATGCGAACTTGAGGCTTTCCAATCATGACAACAAACAGTAAAACGTACTGCATTGTGCCGTTGTGCAAGCAAAAACTACTGGTTCTACTGGAAAACAGGTGAGTCAATATATTATTAGATTCAAAAGTTTACAATTTCCGAACCTTTGCTTAGTTTAATTCTGCATAAGGCGTCAAACATGCATCTTCTCTTTGTAATTTTATGGAATCATGGGGTTCCAACTGGTCCTTACTCTCTCCTCTTTGTATCTGGTCTTGAGACGACACAAGCGTTATGCAATTATTGTATAACACTTGTGTAGTCTCAGGACCAGATACAAAGAGGAGAGGGGAATGACCTGTTGCAATCCCATGATTCCAGAAAATTACAAAGAGAAGATGCACGTTTGGCGCTTTATACAGAATTATCCCTCAATCACGATAGTGAAAATAATTTAATATTATTATTTGATTAGGGCCCAGTGTTGAGAATTGAGTGTTTGAATTGACTACTGTTGTTGCTAAATGTTTGTTGTTAGGAAGCAGATTCGTATTTGGTGACAACTATGAGGTTGGAAATTTTTGGTTGGCAGAATAGATGATTTGGTAATATTAATCATATAGTGTTATATTTTTTGTAAAAGATGTGATTATATAATCTAAAGTATACATTGTTCTCGTTGAGTTATGTCATTGTACATACATGAACATTGAAATGAAATAAACTAAACTAAACTAAGCTAATAAGCTAAGCAAAGATTCGGAAACTGTAAACTCTTGAATCTAATAATATATTGACTCACCTGTTTTCCAGCAGAATCAGTAGATCCTTTTTGCTTGCACAACGGCACAATGCAGTACGTTCTACTGTTTGTTGTTATGATTGGAAAGCATCAAGTTTGCATTTTGTAAGAAATGTTCTTGACTTTATCATATCAGTGATAACTTTTTAATTTGTTTTTCTATTTATGTTTGGAAACCACAATATAAAAAGATGAATATACTCTTCTTATATCATGATGGGCACGTGAGGACCAAACACAAAAACTACTGTAACGTTGTTCGGCTAGAACTTCAGATGTCATATGAAACAATGTGCATTTATTCAAAGCGTAAACTTCAAGCCAAGACAAAAACTTGTGGGTTCCAACTACGCAGCCTATTAAAATTAAGAAAAATAAAGTAAAGGAATAGCATTCAATCAGCTCTTGTTCGTTTGTGAATCTGCCAATTTAATATAAGTCTAACTCTGCGTAAGTTGCTCTTTAGGCGAAATTAAATAGCAAGAACTGCTTACGAATCATAGCAGGCATCTGTTATATGCTTTTGGTATCGACATTCGGGTAAAAAGTATGAAAACTATTTGGTTTATTCTAAAATGAATGAAAATAGGTAAATTCGCGCAATTTACAAGCAGGTATTCCTCCAGTAATCGGCTAGTTTCAACAACTTTTACTCGTTTTCACCAAGAAAAATGCACACTAATATACAACTTTTGACATCAAAAAGTTTATAACAACTTGAACTTGTTAAAATCGTATATTTACGGCCAAATTTATGAACGCACGGCACATTACAACACGAAACTTCAAATTTTGCCTCATGTTTACGTTGTTTTTATCCTTCAGAAAGATGGCGGACATGCTCGTGACGTCACGCCAATAGATGGCGCCACTTTTGGGCCCGCCCCCGGCTGTAAAGTCATAAGGCCTATAACACCAGAATATTCAGATATCTTCCAGATAACTCCTGCTGAGGGTAGGAACATAAAACATGGCATACATGAGGTGGGCAAACACTTTGGAGCGGAACTGTATAACCAATTTCGCAATAAACGTGTGGAAATTTTCAAATATAAATATTACCTAACGTTAGTTTTGTAGGGGGGTCAGCAACAACCTAAAAAAGCATATCACGGAGATGGGGAGGGGTGTCAGAAACAGAAAAAACACCCAACGTTATTTTTGCCCAGCCCCATTACGTAAAAGAATACGTAAAAATTACCTTAAAATAATTTACTGCCCCATTTTTTGCAGACAATTTTGGGGCAGTCTTGCGGTTTCGAATCGTTTTGATTTTTGATTTCCGGGTGTGTTATTCAGATAGCTGAATCGTAGATTCGAACAGTTATGCCTTTCCATTTCCGGCAAAGTGTAAACAATAACATAAAATCGGCCAATACGTTAGCTGAAAGGTGATTGAATAGGGGCCCTACCTTATTCAATTTTTTGTAATAAGGGTCTTAATAAGCACATTTACAATTCAATCACATTTGTTCAGATATATATAAGATTTTTTTTTACTTTTTTTTACTCTGACATTTGTTAGATCATTTAAGCGATGTTCAAATATTTGCGCCAAACTGCATTGTTGAGCTAATGTGACGTCCATTGAGCTAACTTCGTCTTGGGATTTTATGGTAAACAACGAAATGTGTGCGAAATGCGTTTAGTTTAGCGATATCGTACGTGTATTTGCCCTTCAAAATTTGTTAACTATACACGCAAGTGAGTGTGAACTTTGTGCACAAGCTCGAGGGACCATGGGCGAGCCGTCTGGCAATGATGTAACAAACAGAATTAGGGTCAGTATGTCTACAAATGTTTTTCATTTCCTGGATTCGGATGACAAACTTTTTGAATATATTGTATTTGAGTAAAATTGTATAGTCTATATTATGATTTGAACGTTGAGAAACATTTAGTTCCGTTGGCGATAGAAGTGTCGATGCAGTATACGTATGAAACGACTGCACTAAGATTAGTAGATTTTTTATCTTGAAAATTTGAATTTAGAATAAATAGGTCAATAGGTATCAATTAGTGATAGTTTTCATCCAACAGGCACAGAAGAAGTAGTGGTTTGAACAAAACTAGTCCACACTCGATAAAGTGCTCACCTAGCGCTTTAACTTACTGGAAATATTCATAACAGCATATTATGATTGTGAAAGTAATTCTGATTTTGACAAGTAATGAGATTTTTCATGTTTGTTCTGTGAGATAAGGTGCAACTGTTTCAGGGATCGAAGTAGTTTTGTCAGCATCTAGTTCATCACTGTCTGTTGTTTTCTATCAGTAGATACTTTAGTGAGGGAATATAATCAAAGTTCATTCGAATATTGAAGGTGTAAAAGGATTTTCTAACGTGAATTCTGGCAATGTGTAGAGTTTGTAATAATGCCTGTCGGAAATCTTTCAAAATTCTTCATATTAACAGTCTACCCAGTAGGGCACAGTTTGCAAGGAATGGCATTTAATGTGGCAGCTGAGCAATTTGCAAAATCACGCAAATATCTTTCTAGCAAGTCACTTAAGTTTGCTTGCAACTATATCGTGTCTAGAGAAGCGTGTAATTTCATTGTTCAATTTTGTACTGGGTGATACAGGTGATCCAGTTTGTTTCTGTCATTAACACTTTGTTATCAAAATGATTATGCTATCAACTCGAGAATTCTTCTTCATAGAGATTGTTTTTTTGTGCCTTTGATACGAGCGCTGCACGGAAAGTTTTGCAAAATAACATGTAAAGGCAAATAAAAATAGGGTGGGAAGTGTTTTATTGCTGTTCAAAATATTCCCCATGAAACTTGGGGCACTTTTTCATTCGAATCGGTTGTTAAAACATTTCGAGCACTCTGAGCAAGGGGTGGTAAAAATCGTAGTTTTGAAGGCACCGACGGGCTGTATGGCAGATGACCAGGGTGACCATAATTCTGAGAATCAAAATCCGGAAAAAAAAATTCGCAGAAAAAAGTGTCAAAAATCCGCAAAAACAAAAATTATCAAAAAAAAAATCAGGAAAATTGATTTCCTAAAAAAATCGGAGAAATAATTATTTTACCATCAACTGTACACAAAAGTACTCTTGTAGTAATAATTAGTCACAAACAAACTTCATTTATTCATATAACAAAACCGAATGAACTGAAACCTGAAGTTTAACTTATATTCAGATACTAAACGAGTACATATGAGTACACGATTGAAATTATCCAAGTATACCAGCCAAAAATATCAAAAATCCGGAAAATCCTTACGAAAAACACGAAAATCTGGATATTTTGACCACTTATCCGGAAATCCGGAATGCCTTCAAAAATCTGGAATTTTCCGGATAAATCCGGTCAAATGGTCACCCTGCAGATGACCCTATATTTAGACGTCTTGTTGGTTCAAAAACATTTGTTTTGTGAGAGATATGAGTGCTCGCATTGAAGGATGGTGCATCTATTGCGATTGTTTTTGCTCTGTTTTGCGATGACTTCTGGCAAGCAAATGATCATGTTCCAGTTGGCATTAACTGTGCTTCGATCTTCGAGAGGAATGTTTGCAACATGACCTGATTTAGAGGCAAACGAAGCAACCATTTTCTTTGAACCACTGTGAGATCGAACAACTTCGTAGGTTTCTGCTCATTCCGGAAAGTCCAAACTCTTGATTGCTTTTTCCTCTTGGGTTCATATGTGTAAATCAACGATTCGTCACCTGGTATGGTGCTAGACAGAGCATTTGAAGTTTCTTCGCGAAGTTTAGCAAGAATATTCCTGCACCAAGTGACGCGAGTCATCTTTTGTTCATCAGTCAGCAAGTGTGGGTTCCAGCGTGAAGTTTTTCACAGCTCATGCGGAATCAATTTTTATTAGACTCATTATCATGCACGGTGGGCCAGTAGCATGTTGAAATTGGCCAAAGTTGAAATCTATTGTAACGGGTATATACTACTCTATATGGTAGCACTTGCTAAATGCAGAAAACTACTTTTATGAATTGTAACTCCTGAACCACACAAGTTACAAATTCAATTTTTTTTAGGTACATCTATAGTTACTCTAGAAGAGAATAAGCGAAATCAATGCTGTGGTTTCGTCGTTATATGCGAAATTTTACTTCAATTTTTATACACCCACTTACATATAAAAGATTGTGACTCAATGTAATATCAAACAAGGCAGAAAAAAGGCAACTAGTTAGACTGTATATGTCATATACTCCTGAATTATCGTAATAGTTGCTTCGCGAAGGGCTGCCCTTGACTGCTTTTTTGGAAAGTGTCTACTCCTTCAATTTCTCTTTTGTACTGGCCAACACTAATCATGCTCTCAACAAGAAACAGCAAAGTCGGCTTCGCAAATATTTCTCTCACACAAGCTTTTGCTTGTGCAACATGCATAAGTTCTATTAGGAACGCTTTTTATTGCACTCTACTTTGCTACTTTCAACAAAAAATAAAGATTCTCAATTCGTACCGATCAGTCCAAGATATGCAGTTCTAGGGACTCGGCCATATAACTCGAGAACGAGTTGCTCGATTACTGTAATATTGCTTACATACACGGCCCTTAGTATCATGAATACAACGAGCGCTATATGAAATATGAACTCATTCTGTAGACCCTCTTTTTGTTCACTTTTAGCATGCTGCTGGCCGGCTGTGGGTCGTAGAGACCGGAAACCGGAAAAACTTCAACTGTTCAACTGTTTACTCTATGCAACAGCTAATCTACCTTTCTTTTCCATATTATTCCTATATACTATTCGAGCTATTCTAGCAAATATTGACTGCTCTAGTACAAATAGATTTAGTGTAAATAGTCGATTCGAGGGTTATTTTGGACATTTTGTTCTTTTCGTAAATATCTCTTGACATCCTGAATTTAATTTTTTCATTTCATCGCATTGTGTTCATCGCACTAATTATTATCTGAGTTATCGTATATAGTTTTGTCGTTACATCGAAGAGCTATTCTCAGTTGTTAAGAGACGCCGACCTGATTAAAGTTCAAGATGTGTTGACAGGCAACCACATTTCAAATTTTATAAAGACCCTAATTATCGCTACAGAATAACGAAGGATTAAACATATTTTATGCGTCATAAGACTCAGCTGAGCAACTGGAAGTTGAGCTTTCAAAATGTTTCTACAGATGACTGCATTCGTACCTGATTATCTTTAGGAAAGATGTTTGACCTTC
>JAQIWB010000064.1:0-10879 GCA_034693825.1 Zercon vagabundus
CAGCCTAATACTCATCCCAACCCCGACTCACCGAAAAAAAAACGGTTTCGTTGAATCGGGTTTCGGTCAATCGAGGGTAAACCGATCGGGGAGAGCTCACATGGGAGAGGAAAGGGTACAAAAATCGCAGAAATTTGCTGACGTAGTTCATGGATGACCTCTAATGCGCAGTAAAATCATCGTGGTTGGAGAGCCAAGATTGAACACTGGAGTCAGCTTCTCTTTCGGACGTCTTCCTTGTCGTCTTCTTCTTCGTCGTCGTCGTCGTCTTCCTCTTCCTTTTGTTCACAGCTCGTGCCTCGTTCTTGATCGTCTGACGTTTCTTCTTTCTCGTCTTCGTATTATCCTTCTTCGTCTCTTTCGTCTTCGTCTTCTTCGACTTCTTTTCCGACTTTTTCGTCTGCTTCGTCGTCTCCTTCCTCTTTTTCTTCCTCTTTTCCTTCTTCTTCGTTTTCTCTTTTTTCTTCTTCTACATCATCATGATCGTCTTCTTCTTTATCTTCTTCTATTTCTTCACAGTTCGTACCTCATCCTCTGTGGATTGATATGACAGAAAATTCGTCTTCCTCTTTTCCTCCCTCATTTTTCTTTATCATAGCGTAACCCTCATAGGTTCATGTTAGCACTGCAACAATACACCGATCGTCGCCCCTTTTGCAAGATAATAGTATCTGACAATGCAAAGACTTTCAAGCGTTCTGAAGTAGCGGTGTAGATACACAATTTTTGACATCGCCATCGGATTGAGCATACCCAAAAACCTCTACATATCAAATCTCATACCATTGTGATGAATTTTGTTTATTTATTTATTTTATTTATTAATATATCTAAATTTCACTTTTTCCAATTTCTTTAACACCATCATCGAGCTGAGCATACCTAAAAACCCCAACTTGCCAAATTTATACCATTCTGATGAATTTTGTTTCTTTATTTATTTTTTTAATATTTTTATTTTACTTTTTTTCGGCTTTTTTAACAGCATCATTTATCAGCCAAATTTTATTCCATCTTCTTTTTTAGCCTTCTTTTCTGTTTTCGAACATTTCAAGAATGACGAAAAACTTGGCGAAAAAAGCTTCGAAAAAAAAATGAGAAAGTTACAGAAAGCCCAGTTCTTAGCTGTCTATAGCCGCGGCGCGGCGCGGCGTTGTTCGAGCAGTCCTTTTTAACATTATAGAGCAGCAAAAGCTCATATGGGCGCAGGACGAAAAAACCGGGGGCAATCCGAGATAGCTAACAGTTGCTCCGAGTCCACCTCATTGCATCGCACGAGGTTTCGAGACCGTAACGTTAAAACTGTGGAAGCGTATAGAGGACAACCAAACACACCCACACTTTATAAGTCTAGATTACAAATACGACGAAGATGAAATCAGATAATTGAAAATTATGTTAAAAAAATTAAGTTTTGTAACGTTTGAGGCGTTGCAAATGAGAACGCTAGCAATGAATACTTAACATCCTCGATAGTTTATTGAATGAAGAGAGGAACGGGTTCCGGGAAGTATCGATCTGGATCCTGACTGTCTCCGACGATGCGTACGTTGCAGAAGCTGAACGAAAAGTAAATCGCTGACGTCGCACTTCTTCCTTTTATAGAAAATTTCCTTATTTTCGTCGTTCTCAAAAGTTGTGAAGTTCTCCAAAACGCTACAGTTGCCCGGGGTTTTGAAAAGATTGTCGGATCCCAACAAGATAATGAGGTGACGACAATCGATAGACTTCTATTGCTTCTATGACCAACTCCTGAAAGATTTCCTCAATACGAGTAGTTTGCCAATATTTATTTTTGCTAATTCAGCACTAAAATCCCCTAAGCTACAAATCTAGGTCCTAAACCTCTATTTTTCACATTTTAACAAATGATAAAAATAGGTCATATGAAATCAACTTCTGTTGATTCATATAAACGCAGCTAGGTTTTTTTCTATTTTGCGGACAAATACCTAAACTGAGATGGGCTTAAAATACACTATAAATATATATATTTCACAAAACACTCATTATTTTTAAAATAATTTATACAATACAATAATATATTCAGGTTATTAATGAAATGCGCGGCTCAATCCATCTGCGTTACCATGTTTGGATCCTTTCTTATAAAATATATTACAACTGTATGGCTGTAATTCCAAACTCCACCTCATCAATCGCTGATTTTTATTAGTTATTGTGTTTAACCAAACCAAAGGCGAATGATCTGTCTCGATTGAAAAATCCGAGTGATCCAAATATGGACGCAACTTAGAGAGAGCCCATACAATACATGAACATTCTTTTTCCGATGCCCCGTAGAGTTCTTCTCGTGACTTAAGTTTACGATTTATATACAAGACCGCATATTCATTATTATCACTATCCCGTTGTGATAAAACTGCCCCCATTCCACGACCACTACAGTCTGTTTGTAAAATAAAGGGAAGACTGAAATCTGGCGCCCTCAATATGGGAGCTTGTATCAGTGCATTCTTCAAAGTAGAAAATGAACTTTCTAACTCCGGAGTTTTGATCACAAAATTTGGCGCTGACTTCTTAAGAATATCGGTGAAGGGTGCTGCTATGTGAGAGTATTTAGCGATATAATGATCGTAATACCCCATCATTCCCAATAACACACGAACTTGCTTCTTTGTTCGCGGAAAAGGAAACTCAGAAATTGCATTTATCTTTATCTGCATTGGTTGTCTTTGACCTTGGCCAATATAATGACCCAAATATTGCACTTTGTGCTGTGCAAATTGACATTTAGCTAATTTGACAGTCAATTTGGCCTTTTCTAGTCGTTTAAAAACAATTTCAATGTGTTTCAAGTGTGATAACCAATCTGAGGAAAATATCGCGATATCGTCAATATAGGGAATGCAAAATGATTCCAAGCCATGAAGTGTTACCGCCATCATTCGTTGAAAATAATATGGGGCGTTTTTCAAACCAAACATCATGACTTCCGGTAGAAATGTGCCCTCATTGCAAATAAATGCTGAATATCGTTTTGCATTCTCGGTTAACGGCATCTGCCAATAACCTCGTGTAAGATCTAAACAAGTTATATACTTTGACTTGGCTACTTGTTCGATTTTCTCCTCAATATTTGGAATAGGATATTTTAATGTTTTTGTGACACTATTGAGTTCTCTGTAATTGATCACAGGTCTAGGATCTTTTCCTGCAGCATGAACCAGGAATATTGGTGATAAGTAATCCGAAGATCCGCGAACAATTATTTTTTGTTCCAATAATTTGGCAATTTCATTTTTAATGATTTCAACATCTTTAGGTGACTGCCTGTATGGATTACATGAAACTGATTTTGTTAAGTCAGTCAACTCAATATCAAACTTAATTATGTCAGTTTTGCCAGGTTTAGTAGAAAACAAATGTTTAAACGTAGACAAAAGTTTGGAGAGATCTGACTTTTGCGAATCTGTGAGTGTTTCAACATTTATTTTTGATTGAAAATCTGAGTCAGATGCCGACCAGTTTGTATCTAATGCGTCAATCACAGTTTCATCGTCAGTCTCAGAACTAATATCGGGTATGTATATATCCGTGCTCATTATCATATTTGAAATCTCTTCACGTTCGACAAACGGTTTAAGAAGATTGGTATGATAAATTTGATACCCTTTATTTTTCCGACCGTTTGGAAATTTCAAAATATAATTTGTATCAGAGACTTTTTCACGAACAACTGCAGGACCCAACCAATGAATTTCTAATTTATTCTTCCTAGCAGAATTTAGAAATAACACTTTATCGCCAACCTTATACTGGCGTGCCCTTGCATTTCGATCATAATACAATTTGTTTTTGATTTGCGCATTCGCTGTATTGATCTCGACCAATTCTTTCAACTTAGAAAAACGGTCTAGCAAATCGAGAACATACTCCACAACTGTGACGCTAGTATCTCTGTTTTCCCAGAGTTCGCGCACCAATTTTAATGGAGATCTAAATTGACGACCGTACATCAATTCTGCTGGAGTAAATCCAGTTGTTTCATTTGGAACAGATCTGAGTGCAAACAATATTGCTGGTAAACAGACGTCCCACTCAACACCCGCCTCAAAACAAAGTGCGCGCATGATTCGTTTTATCACTGAATGTCCGCGCTCAACACTATTACTCTGGGGGTGATAAGGACTACTGTGATGTACCTTGATGCCTGTTCGTTCCAAAAAATGACGAGTCAATGCACTAGTAAATGGTGTTCCTTGATCAGTTTGGACTTCCGCAGGGAAACCCAATCTCGAAAACACCTCGATCATACCATTCACAACAGAAACAGAATTACCTTCCATCATTGGCACTGCGTCCGGAAATTTAGTAGCAGGACACAGAAATGTCAAAATATATTTGTAACCCGATGTGGTGCTAGGCAATGGACCAACGATATCTATCACGACTCGCTTAAACGGCTCAGTTATAATGGGAACTGGAACCAATGGTGCCTTAATAGTTTCATGGGGTTTTCCAATATATTGACACACCGCGCATGATTTTACAAACATCATTATGTCGTGAAAACAGTTGGGCCAATAAAACTCATCCAACAGTCTTGCTTTGGTTTTATTTATGCCTAAATGGCCCGCCCAACAATTATCATGTGACAATTTTAACAAATCATTTCGTAATTCTTTCGGAATAACTATCTGGTCAATTTTTCTACCATACTTATCCTTGAATTTCCGTTTCAAAACACCATTAGAAACGTAAAAATACGCAGCATGCGAAGAAGTACCACTTTTTGAAAACTCCCACGCTTTTCGTAATGTTACATCAGACTTCTGTTTCTTTTTGAACTCAATATCAGAAACTTTCAATAAAGGAGATTTTCCATTATTGTATGGTAACGGAAGTTCAATCTCAACACTTTCTGAAATGTCTGATACGTTTTCTTGCGTGTAACTCATGGTTTCACTAAAATTCTCAACAGAGTCGTCCTGTGATGCCATATTCATCGTAGGTTGTTCTTGAGCAACTTCACTTTGTCTCAACCCTGAAGCCATGCTACGTGTTACAACGGCCCCAAAGAACTCGAATTTAAACTTTTCTTTCAAAAGAATCGCAGTTCGATTTGAGATAAGATATCCAATTTGCGAAAACATTGTATCACAAACGGCTGCTTTCGTTTCTAACCTGCCAAATTTACCGTCTAAGATAACCTTAGCCACTGGCAAACATACACAAGTATCCGACAAAACATTTTTCACCCAAATTGTTTCTCCTGTGAACTGATCTGGTTGCACTAATTTCTTATCAATAAGATCATATGTGGTACATGTATCTCTGTAAGCCTCGATCGAGTTGCCATTCACCGTTAATGCGTGCTTATACGGCAACATCATTTCTTCGGCTGTTTTATCAAATACAGAGCTTTCAACAAACGCAACTTTTTCCGATTCCCGTTTCATTTTGAAACAATCGGAAACTACATGACCGTTCTTTTTACAGAAACTACAAGTAATATTTTGTAGTGGCACTCTACGATCAAAGATTTTATTTTTGTCTTCAACCTTGATTTCTGAGGGTGCAACATAATCAGTTCTTTCGTCTCTGGGGTTTTCAAACTTCCCCCCTGGTGGTTTATGGAAGTCATTTTGCCTGAAATATGCTCCTTTATATCCACCTCTATTATGGTTGAAACCTCCACGACCTCTATTATTAAAGTCGCTTTTGGCACACTTGTCATCTTTACGATTTAATTCGTAATTATCGGCAAGAGTACAAGCATCTTTGAGAGTGCTACCTTCCTTAAGACGGTCTTGCACCCACACCCTCATTTCACTTGACATATTTTTCAAAATCTGGTCGACACAGATCAAATCCAACGTCTTCTCAAAATTAGCATAACATCCAACCAGTTTAGTGTAATCAACGTACGTGGATTTCAAAACAAAACCTAATTGAATGTAGCTCTCATTCTCTTTTTTTACACGAGAATGGAATTGATTTCTCAACGCAGATGCACTGATTTGAAAATGTTTGAATAATTCTTCTTTGACAGATTTATAATCTTTATAAACCTCATCTGGCAATCGTGCGAGAATCTCACAAACATCGCTTGGCAAAACTGCCATCAGCTTTCTCACTAAATCATCATTATTGATTTGGAGTGATTCACATACTCTCTCAAAATTCTTCAAATATAATGATATATTACCATCTCGTTTGAACGGTTCAATATGCTTTTTAATATCAATATTTTCTCTCGGTTTAACAGCCGATTCCTGTTTTCTCATTTGGTTGTAAATGTCACACAATTCTTCGGTAACATCAACCATGGGTATATTTCTAAAAGCGATTATCATATCATCTTTTAGTGTCGTTCCAGGCCACTCTATGCCTAATCTCTTACCCAACTCTTTCAAAACTGTTCGAGTTACCGTTCTACCATTATCCCTCAAATAAGTGACCACGTCATTGTTCGCCATTTTGTCCGGATAAAATGAGAAAACAAGAAAATAAATTTACAATATACGATATCAGCTTCTCTCAGTGCTGTACCTATTCACGGAGATTCTCCGTGCAATAACTGGGGTCTATTACCTATATCTAGGGTCAAAAACCTACAAGAATATTGGCAAACGACTCACCGGGAAATCTTTCTCGCCCTCCAGTCCTGACGAAATCCTTGACTCTCGTGACCTTCTCTCCGAACACGTCCCTGGATCTGAGATCCTAAATCTCCACTCCGATTCCGGTCCGATTTCCACACCTCCGTTATCCGTTTTCCGCTGTCACCAATTTTGTAACGTTTGAGGCGTTGCAAATGAGAACGCTAGCAATGAATACTTAACATCCTCGATAGTTTATTGGATTAAGAGATGAGCGGGATTCCGGGAAGTATCGATCTGGATCTTGGCTGTCTCCGACGATGCGTACGTTGCAGAAGCTGAACGAAAAGTGAATCGATGACGTCGCACTTCTTCCTTTTGTAGGAAAATTCCTTATTTTCGTCGTTCTCAAAAGTCGTGAAGTTCTCCAAAACGTTACATTATATATTTTGGCTGTTCAGGTTTTTCCATCGTTCATACCACTTCGAATCCACGTACTCAAACTTTCAGTAATTATACTATTCAGATTTTTTGTTCAAATTTTTCCGTTCAAACTATACCAGTGTGTGCCGTTGTCAGTTGTCACAACAGTTATGGAATCTTGTACTCGAAAGGAATGTACACATGACATTACAGCAGTTTACATTCCAGGCCGCGAGGGTTTCGATGCGCACTGAACGTCAAGACACATCCACGACTCAAGCGACTGGAAGCGGAATACCCAAGTCTTTGCAATCAGTTTTTCGGACCGTTCTAAATAGAGTTGTTTGCCAGCCATGTCAACAGCCAACTGAAACAGTTTTACAGTTGGTTCCCGGACCCTCATTCATCGGGAGTGGATGCAATAATTCAGACCTGGCTACCAGCAGGAGCTTATGCATTGCCTCCCTTCATCCTTGTGCCACGCAATCTCCAACGAGTATGCCAGGAGAAACTGACACTTTTGTTAGTGATCCCATGTTGACCCCAACAGAGCGGGTACATAGATCTACTCAAACTTGTGTATGAGACATCGGTTCTACTCCCAAACGAGATATCTTTGTTGAACCACCCACTAGCGAGAATACACTCACTAATGAGATCGAGAGCTCTAAATTGAACTTATCCATTCATTACCGGAACCCAACAGCGGGTGGTATCAAAATCGAGTTCTAATGCACAGAAAGCATCAAAAATCAAATTATGTCAATATTCGAAATTTTTGCAATGTCTTTAAAATTTCTACAAGACGCATCTGCGCACGTCAAAAGATACTTTTTTATAACCCTCAGTTACTGTATGAGTTTTGGAAAAAGATGTGATGCATAGCGGTAACCGTTTCAAAAACATAAAATCAGTTTGGTCACTTAGCTCCTCTACTATATAGGTCGCTGGCTGAAAACAACAGTTCCCGAGGCTGGAATAGATACCACTCTTTACACGCCCATACAGTTAGATCTGTTTCCGCTTCAACAGCGTCTGCAAACTCAGTTCCGCTAAATGACATTTGACCGAGAGCCGGTTGGGCTTCATCATACACGAACGTCTGGGGAGGGGATACCTATAATCCCAAATCTCAAAAAGCGATTTGACACCGTTGAAACTAAGTTTTAACCACGTTTAGGAATTTATCTGTATTTAATTAGCCTTGCTAACGCAATCCAGTACAATACTGCAATGCAACATCCAAAAACTAAATATTAAGTAAGGGCGGGGTTCGACTGGACGAGCGAAATGTTGGCGAATGTTCGCGAACATAGAATTTTGCCAGTAGAAACAAAAAGCACAAGCCAGAACATATGTTTGTGGATTCATCCGTGACCAGTGGCGAGCATTCGTGAACATTCGCGAACATTTTGCTCGTTCAGTGGAACCCCGTCTTACTAGAAAAAGATGGCAACGCCGGCTCTAACATTACGTCAATGAGGATTATGGCTATCCCTAGACGCTTTTCACCATCCTGATTCGTTAGAATTTACCGAAACAAAGTTGCAACCGGCAAAAATACTCGGATACCATTTTGGGGGCTTCGAAATAGCAAGTAAGTTAGGTAGGTTTATGTCACGAAGGCTGATGTAAAGGGTTTTCCAATAAGAGCGGGTCGATGTTGGCAGCCTGTGGCGGCCATGTTGTTTTGCTGGCGTCTGTCTAATCTGGTGTGTATTATTCAGTCACTGATGCCAAATCACCATGGCAAGTTACACGATTGAGCAGCACGTCCAAATGATAACACTTTATTATCAAAATAAGTGTTGGTTAGTGTTAACGTTGCGCCATTGAACCCAAATTGAACGATATGGTTGGCCCAAATTGAACGATATGGGGGTAGACGACATGGCTACGTGCTACACAGCAAAGGCCACGTTGAACATTTTACAATAACGATTTGATGGAGGGTATGGTTATCTCTCGCAGAGGTGACGTGATTTGGCCACCAAGATCCTGCGATTTGACCCCGCTGGACTTCTTCTTGTGGGGTTTCCTGAAGTCGCAGGTCTATGCCAATAAGCCACAATCGACCGATGATCTTAAAGCAAACATAATCAATGCCATCGCTCAAATTCAGCCTCAACTATGCGGCAAAGTCATTAGAAATTGGACCAAGAGGAGCCGAGGCGGACATTTCAACGATGCCATACATAATGGCATACATGGGCCTTTTAAATAAACAAAGATTTTCATTTACACCTCAAACACAGCTTGTTTTATTCCATTTCAACATCGACCCGCCCTTATTGGAAAACCCTTTATAGCTGAGCGAAGATTACCTTGGGCTACAGATTGTTCAATTTGTATATATTCGCATATTCCATTGTAATTTTTTTATAATAATAATAATAATAAATAAATAAAATTTCGATCAAATTTTGTGATTTTATTTCTTTAAGGAGTTACTGTTTTTTGCTACCCGCCAAAAGCCCACTTTTTCCGAAAGCATATTCCCTGAGGCCTAAGGCTTATTTTTCGGTTCGTCTCTGATTGGTTCCGATTCCGGTTTCGGCTTCATAGTTTGTTGTCTAGTATAGCTCTTGAAGAAAGTCAGATGTTTTTTATTAATAAAAAAGCTTTGTTTATTTAACAATGCATTTGCAATATCAATATTCGTTTTTCGCAAGGCTTGCGCCTTTGTGCGACAGCACTGTGTACCTCACTGTTCAAAAACTCAATTGTACTAATTCGACTGTTTTTGGAAGATGCCGTCTCTAGTTTCATCTCTTGGCTCCCTTTTATTACCCAGTTTGGGAATGTCATAATTGATTCTGTTACAAGTAGCCACTTTCTTATTGAAACAACTGTCCTCAAACTCATATTCCGAACGTTCGTCCAGTATTCTCAATGATACCAAAGCACTTTAAAAATACCGGGGCCTTTCGGTACTACATTCTGAATCAAATAACTGGTAATATAACGATTGAAAAAACAGATTCATTCAAAATGTTGGTGGCTTATATCTACTATATCCAAAACGGTGAACCTGGTACCTTAGGTGGAAAAGTTTGCTTACAAATAATGATACGTAATCAACACAAAATGTACACACGTGTACACAAACGCAAACATGACGACACGTAGAAAACTCAACAAGATGTGGTCTTATCTTACGAGTTCTTTATATTATATCAGAGAAATGACGTTTCCTATGTCGCATGTGCCAAACAAATAGCGCGCGTGCATATTTGATAGCGATTCGGATATCGGCAGTTGTTTTTTCGACTTGTAACGTAAAAAATTTTGAGCCAGAGTTTTTGGACAACTACACGAAAAATAACTGAAACGTGGGCGGCATATCAGTAAACTAACTCATTTTGGAAATTGCTTGAAGGGATATCCCTAGGGTTTGCAGTACTGAAAATACCGAAAGTACCGACAAATTTGAAACAAATTTACGGAGAGTTTACTCCGCACGCGTTGGGCTATACACAGACATGACTTCGAATTTCATTTTCGATAAACGGCTGCCAAGTTATGCAATTTGGAGGTTGAAATTTCATTTTACTGCATAACTTCGCTTCTACAGCACTAAAAGAAAAAGTGACGGCACGCGCACGAAGCTGGAAACGTTTTGCGCAAAAGTGCGTATACAAAATTCACTTTATAGGTCAACCCCCTGGTCACAATACTTGATTTCAAAAATTCGCGACACCAAACCGCGTACTATCACAACACACAACTTATGTATATCCGTCACCTCCCACGCCCCGAACAACGTCATTCATTCAAACGACGCTCGCAACACAGTTGGATAGTGAGTGTCCACACCTATTTTATAGGCGGATCTAAGAGCCTTTGGATAGGCTTGCCATTGTTGGGCTTTTTCAAAAAAAAAATTCGCG
>JAQIWB010000065.1:0-10815 GCA_034693825.1 Zercon vagabundus
TTAATTCTCATGGCATGATGACTGGAGAACTGTAACTTCGGTTTCTTTGACCTTGGTTGATTAGTCCAACAAATGCCAGTATCTTTCGTTTTTATGCATAAATCTAAGAACTGTAATCCGGAATCACTTTCGACTTCATATGTGAACTTTATACTACCTCCATATTTCTTAAAATCACTCTTTAATTTTTCCACGTTTTGACTTTCATGATCTAATATGCAAAAATCGTCTACGTATCTCAAGATTATCATGCCATTTTCAATATTTTTGGTAGCCATTAAGGGTCATTGTGACGGAAAAAAAGCGTGGCAAGGATTAAAGCTGTTTCACAATGAGAATGACACGACACGTTTTTCTTCTCAACCGACACGATTTTCTCTCGATCCGACCCGACACGACCGCCACGACCCACCTCCTGTCGGATTGATCATCCGACAAGAGATAAAACTGATTTATCTTCACTCGTTACGACACGACACATTCACAGTCCGTCACAAGGTGAGATTTTCAGTAAAATTGAATAAATATGTGCGTGAATCTTCGTGGTGTAATTTTTTATTGTTTTGTTTACACTAGGTTAAAGCGCGGGACAGGCATGAGAAATAATAAAGTTGGGCATCGGAATAGACGATAAAACTATATCTATTTCGTAAACTGTGTATATCCAAACATTTACAGGCATTTTTAAGAGAAAAATCAGAACTGTGCGAGTTATTATTCATCACAAAAGCATAAATTTAGACTTTCCTAAGTGAACGATGCCCGCAGTTCAGTGGTGATCTGCTGCTGGTGTGCGCGCTGTCTCTCTGAATTGAATGTAAGTATCTAAAATATTATAAATAGTTTACGGTTATATATTAGGTTTTTGATTAGTTAGAATGGTCAAACGTGTCATGACAGTATTACATTAATCAGTCACATTATTTCCAAAATGTTGGCGGCGAAAATTTCTTCGATTGTGGTTCGTTATCTCCGTTTGTTCAATTTAATATTTTGGATAAACTCACGCAAAATGGACTATTTTACCAATATAGTAGTCGATCATTAAATCACATGCTTGTATTGTTTATTCATTCATGTTGATCTACAAATAAATAAACTTGAAACTTGAACTTTTTAAGTACCTTGATTATGTTAATTAAGATTGCTGTAAACCTTGCGTGTAATTTATCGCGTTTTTAGAAAGTGAAATTTTTCTTAGAGGAGGGCGGTGTTTATTGTTTACCAGAAATTAGGTACTCTTGTGTACTCTAGGAAGCATTCATTTAATACGTGCGCATTTTCTCTCATGCCACACTTAGAAAATTTTGACAGGAGCGCCTCACGTGTTTGGACTTCTCAACCCCAAGGCAAATAATGAAAATTATTACTTTGTTTTCTGCTGCAACAAATTATGGAAACATTATGGAAAACATTCATAATATGCAAGAATACTTGCATCGATATAAGAAAATCATCACTTACGGTTCCAACACAGTTTTTGTAAAAAATTGAAATTCGTATTTCGACAAAATTCCCAAAAATACAAAAACTGTTTTTTCCTGAACGTTAAGTTTGGTCTTCCCCCATGCTGAGTTTGGTTCAGTTTTGTCAAATAACCCTCAGAGTTATTTATGGATGACCCCTAAGTTCAAATATCCTAATAGCGTTATCAATGGCGGGGATCCAGGATTTTAGTTTACTTTCGTACAAACTTTATCCTAGAAAGCAATTAATTTCGTCAAAAATGCAAAATCTCGTTCTCGATGCGCTCGGGGTTAATTTGTCACATATTGTGAGGTGTAAAATCAGTTAAAACTTTCTCGAACTAATATAATATTAACAACAACAACAAAAAATACATTCTGTTTTCATTCTGAACTCCTTTGGTAAATTCATTACAAAAATGTGATTGTTGCGTCTGTGCCCTTTGAACTTAATCATTGGTCCGCCCCTGTACGAATGAGACGTAATCAATGAGCGCTAAGCACTCTCGATACAAACTTGTAGGTACACAGTTTCTGTACACGTCCTGTTGACAGGATAGCCGAAGATCGGCTTATATGTTGAATACGGTTGATAAATTGTGTTTCTTTGAGGAAATATAAAAGTTGCTATTTGACAATTGTTTGCGGAGTTTCCACTCAGTTTGCCTCTTTCATTGGCAATGTAAATAACTCGATCTCGGGGCGAGCACCATGACGTAACTAGTTTGTCAGGCACACCCAGCCATGAAACGATGAAAATTCAAAGTCGTAAATAATTAGTTTGGCACTATCGTTTTAAGCTCAAAACAAGTAATAGTTGCAGCAAAATTTCTTACAATTATTATACCAGGGGCGTAGATCTTTGAAATTTGTTAGGGGGGGGGGCAAAAACAATTTCAAGCTGAAAATAGTAGGTTCAGCTATACTCCAAAAACGCAAAAGTAACATTTAATTTTGTGGCATCCATGACGGCAAAAATAAATAAATAATAAATAAAAATAAGTAATAAAAAGCATTTGAACTTGAGTTAAAAGCTATAATATTGCTGTAAAAGTTAGGGGGGTAGGAAAGCTAAAATAAAAGTTCAGGGGGGGCAGCCCCTGGTCCCCCCCATAGATCTACGCCCCTATATTATATACCAAATTATTGTTTCTTTTAAAGTTTTTTTTGGAGAATTTTATGGAGCTGTTTCATCATATGCCACGCGAACATGAAAACTTCAATTTTTTCTCAGTTATGTTTGTACTGTTGTAGACTGTGTGCTAATTGTGTTTTGTGCTTTTAGCAGTCAGTGAACTGTATATTTTTCTAACTTTTAGTCAAGTGGCTGAATTTATCACGCAGGCGCGCAGCTAGGGGGCATGAGGAGTGGGCAATTGCTCGCTTTTCCTCTTAGAAATTCCTTAAATAAATGGGTCAGCAATTTTTACATTTTAGCGGGTTTTTCGGGTAAAAAAGAGGGTTTGGCTTCCCTCCCTTCACTAGATGGCAAGGCGCCTGATACCACATTACCTTTTGACTTATACTGATTGACCTTTTGAACTTGTGATAGTTTTGTTCATATTATCTTTAAGTGGGTAGTATGTTCAGAGTATGTCGAGTGTGTTTAGAGTATGCTCAGAATGTGAAACTCGCGAGCATTCAAAGATATTGATCGAACATTACTTTATGTATGGAGTTGACTCTAGCTAATCTGACTCTACATGACTTATTGACAACGTTGTGCAAAGTTACTCTCAAATCCAACCCATGTTAATTATTTGTTGTTTTCAGGTGGAAAGCGCAACAAGATGGATGTTCAACAGCAGATCTCTCAGTCAACGGAAGTTGCCAAGAATGTGTGTATGCCGGATAATAATGAAAATCTTGTGCCCATTGTAGATTTGACTTCGGACTCTGATAATGGGAAAGATGGCAGTGTCTTGCAGAAAGGGAAAAGCATGAAGCCTAAAAAAGGAACTCCAAAGAAAAAGAAGTTGGCAGATCCCAATGTTGATAAATTTATTGCCACAGTTAGAAGCTATCCTCTGCTGTACAATAAACATCATCACTTCTACATGGATGAAACGGTGAAAACCAATACGTGGGGTGCTATCGCGCAATCAACAAATGGCTGGTTGAAATCTGCTGATGCGGCAAAAAAGAAGTTCGCGAGTCTCCGTGACTGCTACGTACGAGAAGTTAGATGTAATAAGCAGGCAATGACAACAGGAAGCCCAGCAAATAAAAAGGAACCATGGATGTATTTTGAAGCAATGGCGTTTCTCAAAACCTACATAACCTGTAAGCCAAGAACCCAGACGAATGTACCTCACGACTCAACTTCTGACAACGCAGCTGCCACATTGCCTCGCCAAGATACTGGTCAAGCCGTGAATGACAGTTCAACAGCGGAAAAGAATTTTGACGAGAACGAGTTGTACGGCACAAGCAATGTGGTTGTGTCGCGTGGCAAAACCTCCTTGAGTGAGGCAGATGAGTATGACTCCGATAACTCTGCCAGTATTTCTCTAATTGGGTCTGACCACAGCAATGAGATTGTAGATGACTCTGACACTCCCAAGAAACTACACTCAAGATCTATGACCTTACCTGCATCAAAGTCTTCGATTATCCCAAATCATCTTAGATGTGAAGCGGTCGATTCATCAGATTATTCGGATTCGTCTATGACATCAGATGCTACTACAAAAGATGATAACTTCGAAGACTTTAGGTGTCCCGGAGATCAAGAAGCAACTGGTATGCATCCAAAAATTATGAAGCGAAAGTTGGCGTCCAATCCTCTCATGCCGCGACGCGAGAAGTTGTCAAAAAGAAGCTCAGATACTGAACAAGTGAACATGGCCATTAGTGCCGTTACAGAACTTATATCGCAACAAACCCAACGTATGAAACCGAGTGATTCTCAAGGCACGGCGAAAGTGAACGAAACCTTCGGTGCCTTCATTGCATCGTCCTTGCAAAACCTTCCACGAGACGTTTCCGCAGGACTGCGTAAACAGTTTACTCAGATGCTTCAGGATGCTGAAGAAAACCTCATACTTCAAGATGTAGTCTCGGCGACATCAGCCGCAAGTGATACTATGTAATGTTAAATTATCAATGTAAATCAATCAAATATAAACATATCAAAAGATGTGTATTTTTGCGTTAATATAACAAATATCTGTAGTAATGTTTGGTAATTTTGGTGATTTTTTCAGTGTTTCTGTTGTATCCAAGAACTGTTTTTGTCGTATTACTGTTGCACTCAGTTATGATTGATTTCTATGTGTAATTATTAAAATTCTCTTTTCCCGAGTTGAGCACCAAGTTTTGCGAGTTGAGCACCAAGATACATACTTTTTGTGTGAATTTTCTTCATCCATTTCTGCAACTAAATTACGAGTTTGCATCTCGAATTGAGTTCTCTGCTTAGTACTAAAGCTGATATTGAAAACCTGAATCACCGAATATCATGATCAGGCCTTCAATTCGTTCATACAAAAATAATTCAATCAAACTATAGAATACTTCACGAGTGTAGCGTCTATCTCCGGTTATCAAAACTCGTTAAAGCTTTGATTTCTTTCATTTCACCAAATAATTTTAAATTTGAGAACTACATTGACACTCTTGGTAACAACTGAAAAGAAAATATTGACGGTTGCTTGCCAAAATCGGGTAACTCGAATCATGCGGTTTTTGCGGCCCAATGTGTGAATGAAAGCTGCCGTCATGAGTTTCATTTGTCTAGGAAGTTTTCAGTTTGAGCAAAGTTCTAAGTACTTATGACGAAAATTCAATATTGCGCGCTAAAACCGGCTAAGTCGTAATTGAGCTACCAGAACCAGGTAAGTCAAACTGGGCTGGGAACTGTGTCATTATCCGATTCAAATTTCACTCCAGCTGAAAAATTGACTTTGAAATGATTGCAACTTTTGTAAATGTCAAAACTTTTACACTCAGTTTTCTCAAAACTGTATTTTTTGGGTTACCCGGATTTGGCAACCACCCGTCGATAAATGGTTGAAAAAATTGAAATCTTTTTGCTTTCAAGCAAGTACAGATTCAACCCAGTTTTTTGGGCTAGGGCAGGGTGCAGTGGTAAAAAACAACGATCCGACTGCAAATTTAGCCAATTTAACTTCTATTTTTCATTTGTGAGATTCGTAACATATAAAACTTTTGCTAATAAACAAGCCTCGAGATGATTAGCATGGAAAAATTTCAAGAATGAAGTTTTCGTCTCAGATTATTGAGTTTATTTAAATTGGTGATTTTAGCTCACCGGAACCCATCTAGAAACTCGTCTTATTGAACACATATGCACTGCAAGCGGTCGAAAAAGGATTTTCTCAAACTTTGAAATTATGATGCCAAAACCAAGAAATTATTATTAACATGCGGGATGGAGAGGTGCTCGTAAAGCAAGCAAATAAGATTCATTTATATTATTTTGGGGAAATCCACTGATTCGAAGTGTGAGCGAAGCGAGGAAGCAATGCTTATGCTGGCAGCGAAATTTATCTCGTATTTTGTTTGTTGAACAAATCATTTCAAAAAAGATGTGTGCTTGCTAGAAGTTTTTAAGTTTTCAGGGTAAATACATAGCTTACTTTGGCACAATTTGTCTCACCCAACAGAATTCACTAATTTTCTGAAGCTTTTGGAAGTGAGTAGACGGTAGATGACATTTACCCTAGAACAATATAGTAGCTCCACCCTTCCATAGTATCACGTCTACCCTCCACAGAACCCTGGAGTGGTTCTGGATTCTGGGGCTTTGCAAATTTCTTTGTGTCACTTATGAAACGAATGCTGCAAATAATGCAACAGATAATTTTGATGTCTTTTTTAGCATATCTGTGAAGCTATTTTAGTAGCACAATAATTCACATTTGGATGTAAAAAAGTGAATTGAAATTTCCCACCGTGGCACAAGTTCATCATACCATTTACCTGAGGTTCCCTGAAAAATCACGTTGAATAATAACGAAATGTCAGTATGTAGATATTAACAAAACGTAATTTATTACAAATTTTATAAACTACATTTTCATAAACTTATATCACAACAAGAATTCACAACTGACACATTGGTCTTTCATCATTTTTCTAGCACTGTAGATAATTTTGTACTGTCCGACAGAATAACAACAGAATCGACCCAGTGCTAACGCTTTATGATAAGTATCTTACATATTTTGAGCATAGAGGCTCAGTAAACATCTGCTAATTTTGTACGATGAACCAATTTGTCATAGAGTAGTGTATCGTAACCAACAAATTCCGACGTTCAGTGGCGTCTTAAAAGCTAACAATAAATAAACGTTCTCTTATTAAGTATACATAATGATAATTATATACATGACAACATTAGCATTGACCAATTTAAATATACATAACATGTATAATACCGCCGGGCCGCTCAAACCCGCGCCCTGACTAAATTTTTCGCAAACTGACAATTTATTTATTTATTCATCACACTTTGTGTTAGACATGTAAACATGCATTATGAACACTATTTGACTGACAGTTTTGAAAATTAACAAACACTCAAATTTACAAATGTTCAATCAACTATACCCCGAAAAAAAACCTTCCAACCGCCTAAACAAAAAAAAATTACTCATTTTCTGAGTTTCACACTCATATGGTTTTAATAAATGCACTGCCATTTCACCACCATCATCAAACCACCTCGAAGCTCCCACCCGAAAACACACATCAGATCAGACACATCCAGACACAAAAAATCGGACACATCCATGCAAGTCACATCCATATCATTACTACCAAAACTCGTTCCCAATATTTAAATGTTAATAGTGAAAAATAAAAATGAAAAGTGAATTTCTTCCAATTAGCTGTTTCTGCGTATAACATTGTGCGTTAACATTGTTATTAGATACATCGATACCAGCCGCAATCAACTCGCCCTATTTCTGTTGAAAATGTTTGTTTTTACGCCAGTTTCAAACCGATGATTTTACTCGTGACTTTCAAAACCAATTCAAATTCCAAAACCAATTCAAAATTCAAAACCAATTCAAAACCAGTTAATTGCTGCTTGTAAGGAATTAGCTCTTTTATAATGAGATTGATACTTTGCATTTAAGTTTATAACTGTCAGTTTGGTTAAAACTGTAGCTTCATGGCTATCCGCTGGGCCAGCTCGTGGGTATAATAAGTTACTCTGGTGGCGGAACAAAATTTACCCAATCAAGCTGCCAGTCTAGTGATCCTTCATTTACCAAATAGTCTGCCATTGAATCACGTAAATGGTAAGCAATGTTCGTGGCAAAGTTGGCCCCAGTTCTTCCGATACGAGTAAGTAAACTGTCTTGGAAACTTGTCTCGTCACGCCACTGACCTGGTGCAACTCCGCTTGGGATTTCCCGGTCAACAAAGTTCAGAGGACAGTAACGCCTTGTGTCTGCCTCCTCGTCCGCAGTCATGAGGAAATTATGCAAAGCGCAGATAGCTAAGACGATGTTCTCTGTTGTTTCAGTTGACGCACTAAATGGTCTACGCAATATCCTCCACCTGGCCGAACAGATACCAAAAGTATTTTCAATGATTCTTCGAGCCCGTGATAATCTGTAATTGAAAATTCTTTTTTCTTCCTCTAAGCCCTGGCCCGGATAAGGTCTCATGAGATTGATATGCAAGGGAAAAGCTTGATCGCCCACCAGAAAGTAACTCATCACTTTCGTACTATTGGGAAGTCGTTCCTCATGTGGCAAATTAAGTGCAAAATTGAACAGACGGTTGCCCATATTTGATGTCGCAAGCGTACCTCCATCACTTTGACACCCGTATTCGCCCACATCCACCATTGTAAATCGGTATCGGTAATCTGCAACTGCCAACAATACAGTGCTGAATGACTTGAAGTAATTAAAATTACGACTGCCAGTGTTGTTGGGTTTTTGGACGATCACATGTTTGCCATCAATTGCGCCCACGCAATGGGGCAGATCCCAATGTCTCTGAAAGCCTTCAGCGATCTCTTTCCATTCTACAGCACTTGATGGGCACTTCAAGTAGATTGGAGCAAGGACATCATATAGTTTGCGACATGTATCATTGATAATTTCCGTCATGGTGGAGTGTCCAATACGAAATGCCCACGCGATGCTCTGCATTTGATCTCCCGTTGAAAGATACCTGAAAATTAAAATTGTCATCCATTTTTTTAAAGATTTAGATGGGTCATTTTGCGGGGAAAAGCACGAAGTGTCGCTGACAAGTTCATGATAGCACGACAATTGAAACCCGGAGTTTGTCCAAAATAACTTGAATGAAAATCAAAATCAAAATCACTGAAGATATTTTCATTTTCTGAATTAAAATCAATATAAAATCGTTTAAACACAAAATCAACATCAATATCATCAAAAATATTTTTCATAATCAAAATGCAATGAAGTTGACATCCAGATTTACATCAGTTTATAATGAGGATCAAGCCTAAGTTTGGCCTGAAACACACCCTCGAAATTCTTTTCGTATCGGCTGGCAGCCGTTTCGCTTAACAATGTTTAGTTTTCAAAAATGGAATACTCGAAACATATAATCATGAAAATCGAAATCAATTTGAAATTATCGCAACATCAGAAAATCAAAATTAAATTATGAAAACATCAGAAAATCGAAATCAAATTATGAAAACACGAGAAAATCAAAATCGAAGTATCGAATGTTCTGAAAAACAAAATCAAAATACATTTATGTGATTTAGCAATTTTGGCAAATCCCAATTTTTATTTTCGTGGCAATATCTGAGTTTAACAACCAATAGACTAAACATACAAACGATATTTATAATTCAAATGGGAGTTTTCGCGCAACATAAAAAATTCAAGAACTGAGACACCAAACTAGGGGCACTAACTGTAACCAGGTTTATGCTCGAAAACCCAGAATGTTTTGTGGAAAGCTAAACTCAAAAAATAAAAACGAAATTTCTACAAAATCAATAGGCCATTCGCCGAGTTTGCAATGTCTTAATCTTGCATTAATTGTGGCGCATACAATCACTGGGCAATTTCGAAAACAGTTTCTCTACAAACGCATAAAAAGAAAAGACAAAATTCACAAAATTTTCGCCCCGAGAGCGTCTTCCAGGGGAGGGCGACAGAGGTCCAGAGAGGGGCGACCGCCCCCCCTTGCCCCCCTGCCGGCGCCCATGGGGGGGTTGTAGAAAACTAACGTTAGGTAATTTTCGTCACCCAAAACAATTTATGTTACATACACATACAACATACAAACCTCGGCGTGTGTAAATATCATGCTATAAAACTAGAAAATTCAGATATCTTCCAGATAACTTCTGCTGAGGATAGGAACACGGTACACATGAGGTGGGCAAATACTTTGGAGCGGTAGGGTATAACCATTTTTGCAATAAACTTGAAAATTTTGAAAATATGAATATTATGGCTTAACGTTTACTTTGTAGGAGAGGGATTGGGGCGGACAACGACAACCCAACATAACCTATTATGGATGGGGGAGAGGTGCCAAGAACAGAAAAAATACCCAATATCATTTTTGCACAGCCCCTAAACATTGCTCGGTAACACAACCCACAAACGATGAAAAGAGTAAACCCTCCAACATAAGGCACAAAAATCACCGAGCAACTACATTTTTTTGAAATTATTGATTATCTCACATGAAATTCCATCTTTCATTATTCGCGTGTACGAAGCTCCATTTTGAAACTTATTGGTTGTTCTTGGACGCAGCATGGGAAAACGTTGAGCATCAACACTCCTCCTTCGTTCTGGGAGGTGAGTAAAAGTTTATTGGAAGTTGTGTGAACTTCGTGGGAAGAACACATTTCCACCGGTTCTCCCTCGATGTTGATCCAAGCTCCCGTGATTTTGAGTTTATTCAGAAATGGACACCGAAGTTTCACTTCAAGATTATAGTTATTGAACTCACCATATGGTGGGCACACTCTGTATACTATTTGGGCTTCGAGGGTTCTTATTTTCAAGGATGCATTCAACTGATAATGAAATTCAGTTTTTGGAGAAACCCTCCACTTAGGCGAAATAGGAGAGATTGTCAATGAAAATAACTTTCTCGTTATCGTCACTAAACAGCTGACAAGATTCCATCTTCGAGCTGACCGAATAAGGTTTATGTTTTCACAATTTTATCCAAACTGATTTGCTGCTCGTTCGTGTTTGTACAATTAAACGTTTGCCCGAGTTTTGTGCAACGACTTGCGTATCGCACGTAGCTTGTTTTCGACAGTGTAAGTTAATCAGTAGGGCTGTCATTTTGGTTCCGTTTCATATCTATTTTTCGATCTCCGCCGCGTCCTGTATTATCACCTGCAAATCTT
>JAQIWB010000066.1:0-10723 GCA_034693825.1 Zercon vagabundus
TCATCATCATCATCATACTCTTCAGAAGGTTTTTAGCATAGATCCATTCCTTTCATCAAAAACGTTTTTGTTTTATTTGACTCTTCAATATCAAATAGACTTTTTTAGTTTTTCAATTTTACTGACGCATTTTTGAGATTTCAATTTATTCATATATTTTTGAATATATTCAAAATAGATTTTAAAATAAGTTTTAAATAGATTTTTAAATAGATTTTTAACTTGATTTTAAATAGATTTTTAAATAGATGTTAAATAGAACTCAGTTGCGCGTCTTCAAAATACTTGACGCATTTACAGCATTTGGCCGAAGAGTATACTTTCTTATTGAATCCTTCGAGACTATGGAAAATCAGTTTAGAGTAAGTTTCTTACACAACTCGAAAACGATCTATTCCTAGATATTCCCAGAGGACTCGAGAAATTCGACAACCAAGCTATTGTGAAGGGTTTAGAGCAATTCAACGCCGTTTTGCTGGCGCGCAAGAATTTTATGGAATTTTGCGCATATATATACACATATGAAATATTAGTTGAATATCAATCGGAACATCGATCAAACTTAGTTTTTAAAGCTGAATTCACTTGCGAAACCATTTTCGAAACCCCTATTAGGCATATTGCGAGACTGTGTCTCGATGGTCCAATTCCTTGCGGACGGGCCGTCACATATTTCAATTTTGTGTCAGATCCTAATAGGCTGAAAACCCTTGACACTCGGGGCCTGACAGTTAGAATTCCGCGGAATAGGATACAGGCCCTAAGGACAGATTTAGGCAAAAAAAGAAAACTAAAAACCATCGTGCACGAAAAATGGTTTAAATGCACTTTAAAAGAAAGCACATTATCGTAGTCGAAGAGACTAGTGATACAACGCATGCAGTTTTGAAAAACAAACATGACGATTTTTTGAAATGAATTCGTTCAATGAGTATTTTGGTACGACAACAAAATCGAAATGAACGACGCATAATGTCGATTTATTTCGAAATAATGATATTGTGTTAACAGGAAAATAAAAAATGCATTTATATTATTGAGAAGAGATTGGATGTCGTTATTATATCAGTCAGGGGATATTACCAGTTTGTAGACTCAAATAAAAACTAATCTGATTTAGATTTCAAAAAAAATAATTAGAAAAAAAGTGACTTTTTAAAATCAAATTTCAAAAGCGCATACGAAAAATAATGAATATAAAGTAAATACATAGTGATAATATAAATAATAATAATATGGAAAATTTAACATAATAATAATAATAATAATGATAATAATAGTAGTAGTAGTAGAAATTTATTGTGCAATATAACAGTTCATAATACAAGATTAAAAACCTTCTAAAATATATACACATGCATACCTCAATTCAGACAAGTTTAAAACTAATTTACAGATTAAAAATCGAGTTCAGTACGATCAAAAAGAGTCATTAAAGTCCTTAAAGTCCCTCGGTCTCGGGATAAAAGTCGATCATTTCCAGCATCATGTGCCACTTGTAGCCTCGGTTCTCAACCTTCCTCGAAATTCTCGGACATACACCGCATCAGGCCATAGCGATGAGTTCAACAGAGTTTCCATGATATTATTTGGCAGCTCAATCGCAAACGACGAATAAGAGTCGTGTTTGGCATTTAACTTGATGATTCGCAGAATATTTGTGTCTTGTGTTATTGAGCTGACATACTTGCGTACAAGTAAATAGCTGACATACTTGCGTAAAGAGTAAATAGCTCACAAAAATAAAATATCTTAAAGTCAAAGAGCAAAAAACTATCCGGCTTAGTGTAGGCGTGCCACTATAGCTAAAAACTCCCCCAGGTTTCTCGGAATATTTTACATAGAGATATTTTTCACTCGGCATCCACATTATACTTGAAGCGTTAATCAACATTGACTGCGTAAGGAGCATACATTTGGAAAAACATTTTATAAAGCAATAAAATAGCTGCATCTGCAACCTTCAGTGGCATTGACAATGCACCATTTTGAGATTAATTGTGCCCTCACACTCAATGTCACTTAGCCAATTCCCGAATAGTTTTCTTACTGAAAGGATTTTTTAAATGACCGCAAATAGTTAGGGAAAAACTTGTTTTTTAACAGCATATCCAGTATTGTGCTTGAATTAGTAAAATACGAGTTAACGCGATCTCAAAACCCCAAAGCCATAACGTCGAATACGTAATGAACTTATTGCTAGCCTAGCAAAACCCATAAGCCTTCGCTAACCTGTGATGAATGCCCCTACTTCGATGCGACCCGTAAGAGCATTAAAGATAAATGTCCTCAACCACCACTACACATAACAAAAAGCTGATATACGTAATAAAAAAAGAATTAATCGAAAGATAATTCGCATTTACTCCTTTTTCTAAGGAATTTGAGCCCACAAAACAAAATTGTTTTAGATTTCCAAGAAATATAAAATGTTAGATGACGTTGATCCACGTTTAAGCCAACTAAGAGACCATCCATAAATAACGTTAGCAGCTTAGAGAGAAGGGAGTCTAAAATTTGCCATTTTTTGCTAACCATAATGTCAATTTCCCATAGAGATACAGAGTGAGCAAGGAGAGAGAAAACAGTGCATAAATCGTCCAATCCAAAGCTGGTAACGTTATTTATGGATGGCTTATTCTGACACTTGGGTAATAAGCACTAAAATTATATAACCCACGACAATAATCATTCAACACCATTCAACAGCGGCAGTGCACCAGTAAATAAAATTTAAATGATTCACTTAATTTATAAAAGATCTTCGATGTCAAAACTACACACTGAATCTGCAACAATATTTTGTTAGTTTATAACATCTTCATTATTCCAAAATTATAATTTACAAAAATATTTCCATTAATGTGCAATAACGAACCCAACTATTTGTAATAATAAGGCAAAATCTCAACCATTTGATGGAGATTCATGAGATATACATGATCATGTAATATTTGATATAGTAGAATTTAAAATTTGATATTTTGAGTCCAAAATTTGTTTCGCACAATATTACCTCATCATTATGTTCGGATATACGACCTAATTCATCAACGCTTTTGACAATATTGTGTCAACAGTCAACATTGAATTAAATATTTTATGAATAAACACACGAGATATTTTTATGCTATTTACTTCAATATAAGGCTTAATAATAAAAGGGGTTGCAGAAGAGCATTGTGTAAAAAAAGCCCACATCATGGTTAGTTTCAACCTAGCGCAATGTTGCTAAAGCTTCAATGAATTCAGGGCCGAATGCAATGAAGGGTTAATAATTAACTCTCTAAATTAATTCGTTCGATTAAGAGTATACCTCAGAAACAACTCCGTTATATTATATTATAAAAGAATTGCTAATTTGTTGCGCCCCTGAGCGTGTTCCACGAAAACATAATGATGAAATAATACATAATAACAGTCCCGGCACAGAAATTGAGATACAATATCGCACACGAATTTACCTGTCTCAAACAGACGAAGATTTACCTGTGTCAAGCAAGCAACCAGAAACTTTTGAATAAGTTGGCATTTGGTCATGCCCGATGGGAGTCGAGCGTAAGTACCTGCAACCGTAAATATCCATTTCTGCAAACCGATCAGTTTCACTACGGCTTTGCTACAGAAGAAAACTTTGTAAGCGGTCTACTCTCGTGTTTAACTCGCTGAACAAGAATGCTGATGTTGATGTTGATGTTGATCTTTAGTTGCCCTGGTAACGCTTCATGGGGAAGGGCTACCACTCTTTTGTAACAGAGGCGCATTTAGTTCAAAGAACCAAAGCAGCAGACAAGTTTAAATATAAAAACACTAGAATCATCACTACCCCTAAAACCAAATTTCTCGCTGGCTCACAGAATATCCCCCAGACTCCTCCTCAACAACCACCAACTACACAAACGTTTCTTTGACTCCTGAACCTCACCCCAGTCAATACAATCCCCAAATCCCAGAGCAACCTCCAAGCTCTCAGAGATTCTTATCCCCAAAAAATTACACTCGAGTAAAACATGTCTCAGAGACTCCTCTCCATTCCCACAAAAATCACACGACATATCCTCTACGTTCTCAAAACGACTTCTGTATTGCTTTGTCTTAAGAGCCCCAGCACGTGCATCAGCCAACAGCCTGCTACCTATTCTATTATCATATAGTGATTCTACCTTTCCTAATTCACACTTATTTTCCCGATATACAGCCAAAGTTGATTTGCAACTCATCCCTGTCTTCCATTTAACCAATTCTGATTCCTTTACTAATCTTTTAATTTCCCTATGTCTTAGCCCGGTTGTTTCGCCAGCTAAGTTATCAATCCCACAATTAAATCTATCACACAGCATGTCAACTCGTTTGTCCCAACTAGTCTTCATCTGCATGCAACCCTTAATATATTGAATCTTTGCTGCTATATTCTCATTAGCATCCAATGACATTAATCTATTCAAATACGTAAGTTTACTCTGCGCTTCCCGCGACAGAAAAGTGGACCATCCTGCTTCCCCCTGCACAAACTCATTTGCACATTTATCTTGCACCCCAAGCGCAAACCTACCAACTTCACGTTGTTTCCGCTCAAACTTTTCAATTAATCCATTAGGGGGTGACAGAACAGCACTGCAAAAGGTCAGCACCGGCACAAAAAGGCCCTTCCAAACCGTTCGAGACGTGATAAACTTATTAAAGGACCAATTAGTTTTCGCGATAACCAAATTTTTGAACTTACCAGCTTTTCTTTCCCTCTTCTCCCATTCCTGCTTCAATACTATCTGTCCATCACTAAATTCAATACCCAAATAAGTATACTCACTTTTATACTCAATAGCTTTTCCCTGCAGATAAATGACTCTGTCAATAATGTCCAAACCTAATTTCTCATTCGCAAACTTAATAATCGCACTTTTTTTGGGATTAAAAATAATATTCAAATCGGTTGCGACCCCGGTGCAAGTATCCATGATTTCCTGAAGATTATCAATTGACATGGAAAAGATCACAGAATCATCCGCTAGATATAAAGAACTAATCATAGCACAAACATTAGCTCCCCCATCCAAATAATCCATCCTAAATCCCAAATTCAACCTGTCAACCGCTCGAGTAAATATTTCCATTACGAACAAAAACAAAATCGGTGAAATCGGGCACCCCTGACGCAATCCGTTATTAATTTCAAGCATATCTGAAGATTGCCCCCCATGATTCAGACATATAAGATTTTCCTTATAATACTCAACAACTAAGGCGATCCAAGAATGATCCACGCCTTCATCTTTAAGTATCTGCCACAATCTATTTCTATCGCAGTTATCGTACGCTCCCTTGATGTCTAAAAACACCGCATACAGCGTCTTATCCGCCTTGCGAGCCATTTCCACAATTTCGTTTAAAACAAATACATTGTCGTCAACCCGCTTATTTGGCCGATAACCACTTTGCAAAATGCTAAAAATCCTACTTTCCTCGCACCACTTTTGCAAACTAATTTTAAAAATTTTCATAAAAGCTCTGCAAATGACAGTACTAATAGTAATCGGTCGGTATGTATCCAGCGAACCCTTTTTTGAATCCTTCTTACAAATGAGTCTGATAATCCAAATTCTCCAAGACTTTGGTATAATACCTCCCCTGAGAATCTCATTAAACACATCTGCCAGAAAAACATAAGCTGCCCTGCCAATATTGTTGATATCTCTCACACTCACTCCATCAATGCCAGAGGAGCTTCTTTCATTCATGGATTTAAAAATAACTTCCACCTGTTCAGGGGTCACTCTAATTTTTGTATCCGTTCGGGCATACACTCCAGCATCACGAGCACCATCAACAACATTAGAATTCGCAAGGTCAAACAAAGCAAAGAGTACATCATTAAGTTGCTCTTTCGTAAAAGTCTCATCAGCAGACCGCACCTGTTTTGATTTACCCTTATTTAAGTAACCCCAAAGCCTTTTCTGGGCCTCATTTTTCGGCGCATTTCTAATATCATTTAGTACCTTGTCATCATGTTTATAAATAGCACTACTAATCTCTTCCTGATACTCATCCTTCAACACAGCAAGCTCCAATAACTTATCCCTCCTTAATTGCGAATCAACCCTTTTTAATTTTCTAATCTCCTGAAATAAAACCTTTCTTTTTCTACTAATAATCTTCAACTCGGGAGACCACCAGGCTTTATTAATTTGATTAACCCTCACTAACTTCTTAGAATTTCTTTTTAACTCTTTAACACCCACAATAAAATCATCATACTGATTCGTTTGAAAGTCTACAATTCTATCGGAAAATTGTTCAACTAGCGCCCTAAATTTCTTTTTGTCTACTACCTCTATTACTCTACTAGAACTAACCTTAGTATTTAATTTAAATCCCTGGAGCCCAATTTCGATGATATTATGATCACTTAGATCACACACCTCTTGCCCCTCATCAATACACATCTTGTCACACATTTTAAAACACTCCTCCGTAGCCAGTACATAATCTATGCACGTCCTACTACTACCTCTCGAGTACGTGTATTTCCCGATGCACTTATTACTCGTATTAACCATATTTAACTGATGATCTTTAACAAATGTCACAAGCCTTTTACCAAATTCATCCCAACGACCGTCTAACTTCTCAATATGCGCATTAAAATCCCCTAATACAAAAATTTTCCTACTTCCCTTAGAATACACATATTTAATCGCCTTCGACAAACTTTCAAACAAATTCTCATTTTCAATCGCACTATTGCTTGGAGCTCTATACAACAACGCAACCCAGAATATCACATTACCCGACTTTACTCGTACAAGCAAAAAATCCTTACATGCAACCTGCCCATCCTGATCAACCTCCAAGCCCTTCCTATAGAGAAGGCCAACCCCCCCAAAAAAATTGGAAGTATTCTCACGATTAACTCCGATCCAACTAAACTCAGTAAAAACATCCGGCGGCAACTCATCATCCATCAGATGGGTTTCATTCAAAGCCACCAGATCATATTTCCTTGAGTTTACAACATTAGCTAGCCCTGCCCATCTGACCCTGTCGCGTCCCCCATTCATATTAAGAAAGGCCATAGTGGATACTCTGCTCGCCTTTCCCTTTCCTCTAGAGCCCCTTTTGCTCTTTCTCCCTCTTCCAACTGCCGCCTCCGTTACCAAAAAAAGCCCCTCCCCCTGCACGTCACCAGATACACCTCCACACTCCTGAATTCGACACTCTACGTTGTAAACGCTGGAAACCGGTGTTGAAACACCCCTGCCTGATTGTTCATCACAGGACCGATCCGGGGATACCCCTGATACATATTGGCCTGAACTGGCGGAGGCATATTGAACATACTGGGCTGAGCGCCATTGTCCCTCATCTCTAACGAGTGCTGTGGCGGACCCTGTGGAACATGAGTTTGAGTGTGAGTAATCGGCTCGAATGACGGTTCTGTGTCCCTCCTGTTGGACACTCTCTCCCTCTCTGACCAAAGCTCCGGTGTCATAAACTCTGCCATCGCATTCCGTATCATCCCGGCCACCTCCTCTCTGCAGAGTGTATCTCGCATCGGTGCCGTACCTCCTCTGTAGTTTTTTGAATGACTATCACCGCCCACATTGTCATTTCCACTCTGTTGGTCTGCCACACGGTCACGACCACCAACCTTATGTGCTCCTGACCCCCCAAATTTCCTCTTAGATTGTGGCAATTTTCGTGGGACAAATTCACTGACATCAGCCAAGCCATCGAGGCCAAGAAAATCTCCAACAACTTTTCCCACCTCGGCTCCAACCTCTCTCGCGCCAACCACTGAGTAATGAATGTCACGCTCATACAAACATTCCTTTTTCGCTTGTATCTCTGTAAGATCCAAGTATAACAAGTCAATACTGTCACTTAACGCCTTCACTGCCTCATTGACAAATCTCGCTGTACGATTGACTTCAGGAATTGTACACCAAACAAATTCAATTTCCGTCATCTCTCGAGATCTTTTGACAAAGGCATCAAGGAACTTGACCACGGTCCGTTCATCCGTATGGTTCATAGCATCAATAAGTCCACCATGGATGATAACTTGCAACTTGACAGCCCCCCGCTGAGATTTCAAAATCCAGTTAAAGGCCTCATCTAAGATATCATCCAAACTTCTGCCATTTAAGTACCTGTAGCTTACATTCTTATTATTTTTGACTAAAAACTTCGCTACCGGGCCGAATCTACGAACATTTGATGACCCAACAATTAAAGTCTTCATAACGTCTGACGCAGGAATCTGAGCCTCACCGCTTCTATTATCATCAATCTCTATAACACCTGCGGAATCTTGACGACGTATGGGATCGGTTGACCTAATCAAAGCTATCGCTGTATCAATGTTGCTGACCTTCAACTCTAGCGAATCCACCCTGGGCTCAACCGTCCCAAGCTTATCCGTAAAATCCTCGCACTGTGCTTTGATACCTTGAATCTCACCTGCCAAAACTTTACACTTCTCCTCAACCGCTTTATGTACCCTGGTAAGCCGATCTATCTCCTGCCGGTCCGGTGAATTAGCATCCAAAAGATCCGAGGTCCCTTGAACAGGAGACACCTGCGATACTGTGTTACCTCCGAACTTCGCTTGCTCGATCGACTCTTGTAATTTGTGAGAAGTGGCCTTAATCTCGGCATCCATCTTTGTGCACTTATTTTCGACAGACTTAATTTCAATCACTTTTTCGGCAAAGTTGGTCTTCCATCTCTCTTCTATATTGGAGATGCGCGTATCCATTTTTTGCAACTCAGCGTATAACTTAACGCAGCTTCTACATTGCCATTTGCGGGTTATAGTTTTCACCTCACTAACCTCTAGACAATCTTTAAACACCCACTGAGAGCAGGTTCCACACTGCACTTTTGTGTTATCACCCATGATCACGCTGAGTGAAATAATAGTCCGGATATCACCAGGCTAAAAGCCTATACAATCCAATGAAACTTTTAAACTTTTAAAAATTCAAGGTCGAACTTCAACCTCTCGTCACACCAACTCGATCGCCAGTAATGCTAAATCAAAACACAAATTTGTGCTCCATGTTTTCACGCAGGTTTCGTCCGGTATGGACAACTTTGTACCGGCTTACTGGTTAACGAAGGAAATTCGTTATTTTATTAACAAAATTGATTCCAGTGTTCCGAACAACTGTTTCAATTGGGTTTTTCATTTATGTCGATAATGCTATGTAAAGGGTATACTCAATCTTTGAAAAATATACGCAAAATTATTTAAAAAAAAATCTACATAGACCGTCTTTGCGCGAATTTGAGTCTCTGTGTAAAAATGGCGGCATCCACTGCGTACCGACAGCAGCTGATTTCTTTGGCCAATTCTGGAGGATCGCCCAAGGAACAAGCGGATAGGTAATCTTTAATGAAGTCAATGAATACAACGCGTTCTGTGGACAATAATCTTGAATTTTCTAAATGTGAAATCCGCTATTTTCATTTCTCCATTTTTATTGCACGTCTCTGGGCATGTTTTTGACAACGAAGTTTTATCTATCGTTGAATGGAGCTTTGAATCACAACAAGATCTCGAGCTTATCTCCATAAGTCCAGTTATTTTGGTGTGGTCGGATTACTTGTACTCCCAACTTTGTTGCTCATAAATTGGTTTTTCGTTCAACTCAACTGAATTTGATCAGTTTTAGCCAATGTAATTTTATACATTAAGTGAGTTTTTTACGTGTGCTTCAACGTCTTGGTCCGAAGCATCTGAAGTATGATTTTCTTTTTAGCGCACAACTCATCTCATTTGAAATGTATTTATTTTGTTTGTATTATTTTATGCACGAACTTCAATAAAATATGTATGAACTTCCTTGTCTTTTCAGATACCGCGCGGTTCTTGAGAAGATCTTAGAAGAACCAGAAGATAACAAATCTGAAGGGTTAAAGGCATTTATTGAGTCAAGTAAGTTTGAGTCAAGACTGTTAGCAAAACGTGTACTTTTTTTGGAACTGGTAGACAGACACAATAACACTCAAACCTGGAGTTTTCTTGGAGACACTTTTTATACGAATTTTATTCTGTTTGTCTTTATCTACCTTTGTGTAGGCCACTGCATGACATGGTTTATATACCATAGCAGTCACGTTAGCCCCCTGACACGAATATTTTTGAGCGAAAATTAAAACCAGATACATTTACTTAATTTTCAAAAAGAAGGACCTGCTTTTCCAATATCTCGATGTTATGCCATCGTTCAAAGTTTGAGGCATGTTAGCTACAGGAATGTCCGGGGACAGTTTTTGTCAAAATCTGTGCTTTGTGGTTTTAAATTTAATTTTTTTTAAGTTGTGAATGAAAATGTGTCTTTAGTTATATCTCGTCAATTGTTAAGTGAGGTCTCCACTCATCTCAAAGAGATAACGGATGAAGAGATTTCGAAGAATCTTTGTCATTTTGCTCTCGACAAGATCCAACCGAGAGTTGTGTCATTCGAAGAACAAGTTGCCATCATTCGACAACATTTGGCAGGAATTTATGAAAAGGCAAGTTTGTGGAAAGAGGCAGCGGCTGTGCTCGTCGGAATACCACTGGAAACTGGTCAGAAGTAAGTTTATGGTTCTCAACTTTTATGCTGTCAAGTTTCATGCTTTTCTTATGTTCAGAAAAGAAAATGCTAGAATCACAGTTGTGAATTTTTATAATCGCGAAATCAGCTGTGTTCATGTTAATTTTTTGATATTGCGCTGT
>JAQIWB010000067.1:0-10723 GCA_034693825.1 Zercon vagabundus
TCCCGGCGATGGCGTAAAACTTGGGACGCACAATGCAGACGCCCGCTGCCGACGCACCAAGGTATCGCGGTACATCTAGATTTTTTCTAGGGTTTGTAGAATCGCGGGGTTGCGACAGCTTTTTTCCTTGGAGGCGAATGACTCATTCGTTGTTCGTTTGGTGAAACTGTGTGGTACGTTGAAGTCTAAAACAAAGTAAATTTTGCGGCCATTCGCTTAGAATTAATAAGACGGCGTCAGTGGCGTAGTGAGGGTTTTGGGCGCCCTGAGCGGCTTCACTCAAATGGCACTATTAGCCAATTTATTATGCAAATCGCACGCAAATTTTATTCAAACTTAATGCAAATTCGTTTGGCGCCTAGGGCAAAGACTGTAAATCAAGCAATAAGTGCACTTCAAACTCTAATAACTATTGTTTTACGTTGCAATCCTGTTCATCGCTAAACCATGGTTTTAAAGTCGAAATAATAAAGTTAATTTGATGCTACAGGCATTGCGAAACACGTACATTTGATTTTATTATTGTTTGAATTTCAGTTAAATGTAGCATATCTTCCGAATACATTGAGCGGTAAAAACCAAAATACTGTGAAATTGAAAAAAAAATTACAATTGACAAATTACGAGCAGTATTTGATATCTCTTAAAAGCATTTATAACGAGGACACGTGTTTCATGTTCCATATATTGCATCAATCTATGCAAAATTTAGTGATTCTTGCATGGTGCTTCGGTGCTTCCATGCTGATGTCATAAATTGGTTGCCGTTGTAAAGTCTTTGATGACAGTTTTGGTTTAATTTCAATTGGCATTCGTGGTGAGTGAAAAAGGCAAAGCCGTCACCGTATCGTGATATTAATATGCATAAAATCCTTTACAAACTAGCAGTTACAAATCTGTTTAATACTCCATAACGTTTCGCACAACCTTGAAAAAACCAGAGTTCAATGCAATATAATCATTCTTAATACATGTAGGTCTGTAGGTACATGCAGTTAATGATAGGGTATCCCTAGTGTTATCAAAAGCTCAAAATAGGTACGTTTTTCAAAGTGATATTATTTCAGTTTCAGTCTGTAATGCGACAAAATATACATTTGAATAGATACAAAAAAAAAAGGATTACCCATAGAGCTTGTGCGTATTAGAGAGCACGATGAGTATGAGATTAACCGTTTTGTCCCGCAATGCTTACAACAAATTTCCTAAAAAAAACAACATGATAAAAGTGACTTTATCTCGACTTATATTACGTGATATGATTAAACGTTAAGTGAAATAATGAATAAAAATCTTCTCGGAAAATTTACAAAATCTGACCAAAGGAGAGGAGACCGAATCGACAATGCTCATGATATGTTAGACAAGACTTGCTTTTGTTGCATTTATAAGTTACTCATAGGAGCATTGTTTGATTAATTCAATCCAATGACCAATTCACTACTTTTTACGAAGTTTTATATTTTATTGATCTTTGTTTTAGTCGCTCTTTAAAGCCAGATCGCTCACTATTAGACATCCAATTTTGTATTTCTACCAAGAATCGGAGAGATAAACGGGACTGCAGACTGCGATCAATCAGAAATTTTCATTGATGTGTGTGTGATTGTCATTAATGGAGTAGACATTTTTGATTTGAAATGTTTCGTGACAATTGAGAAGTTTTTGCGAGTGCAACTTATAAATATAAGTATTGATGAGTGATAGAAAAATGTAATGTTTTAACACAGATATCTTTATTTACGAGTAAACATGAATGTGTTCAGAATATAGGATACAATATAATGGGAAAGTGTATCGTCTATTTTCTCGGCATTTGTATGCTCGGGTTTCGTAAACACATAATAATAATAATATATCAATCTTTATTTGTGTACGAAACTAAGGTGCATTTTGTACACTCAGTTAATTACAAAAAATCAATATAAATAGTTACACATTCTTACATCTTTTATATCAAGGAAAAAATACATTATTTTTCGCCACCGGCCTGTCCCTTTTATCAGCAATTTGCGGTGAGAAGAGTTTGCCTGCTACCGCGAAGAAATCGCGGGAAAAACTGCCGAGAAGGGTCCGATGATGGCGCGTATATCGTCAGTGAAGACTATGATGCAGTTGTAACGCGTAATAGTATTAGTTATACTATTAATATTATATAATGAAGCTTTTTGTACTGATCCTTTTTAATGTGATTTTTTCGGTCAAACACGTGGCAATCACTCCATCTGCAAGGCGCGTGTGCTTGCAATTTCGAGACGCATGCGCGACTCGGTCATTTGGAGTTTTCGTTAAAAAAAACGACAAACTTAGTTTTTTGAAGACGTGGATACTGACTTGCGGATACGACTTACAGTGAAAATTATGAAATTTGGTCAAAAGTCTATTTCCGCAGTTAGGCCCGGTCTAGCCGGGAGACCACTAGAGAGAGCCGACCGGCTAGTATATTATATAATATCACACGCAAAGATTTTATTTTGTTTAAAACCATATGCGTTTTTACGCTTCTGTTGAATCTTGACTAATATTTGAGTATTTAATATTTCCAGTATATAAGAGTATTCAGTTTTTATCACGTTGGAATGAGAAAGCTCGTCTCTTCCGTCACATCAAGCCAGACCATTTTGGAGTGTTCAAACCTGAAGAAACGCGATGCTTCACCGGCTCGTTTACTGGCTATTGCGTACATTTTGTTGGCAACCGTGTACATTGCTTGAATACATCCGTTGTCACCCTCTTCAAAGAACCAATCTCGAGGTAAATCACGAACATAGCCGTATTCGACGACAAACGGAGCTTGCAGGTTTGGCATTACCTCCATGAGAAACAGCCTCTCTCTAAATGCATGAGGAAATGTGACAGCGACGTTCAGTCCTTGCTGAGGTCTAAATCCGCATATAATCTCAACATCCGTGCACGTTGTGAGATTGTCCAAACTGAACTTGAGACTGCAAACGATTTCATTTTCCCACTGCTTATCACAGAGACGCACATCAGCTCTAATAAATAGTTTCAATATATTATCTAAACATACGCTATTGAAAAATTCAATATTTCTCAAACGTTGACTGGTGGGTAAATCGACGATGAAGAATCGCTTTTCACGCGGATTCCATACCCGTAAATCCATATATTCCGCATCTTCGCTACGAAGTTCATCACAGATGAAAAAATTGCCATTTGCGCTACATAAATCATGAACATTTTGCCGAAGAGCCGATATAGTCGACGTAGAATTTTTTTGGTCGAATCTGTAAATAGTTTTAACTTCATCCGTGAAGAAGAAACTCTCGCCGTAAACGTCAACTGCAAAGTTGCGCACGCGATGTTGATAGTCGGCAAAATCGCTCCAGTCCGACTTGAACCATTTTTTGCCATCGAACATGTGCAGATCGTTGGTTTCCTTTTGCATATAATACACGCATTTTTCGGGATCTGGTCTTTCCGGCGCTTCGGGCATGGTCAAAACACTTTCTGTCAACTCGATAAAACATTGAGATCGTCCAGAACGATTGACATTCACCCATTTTAGCATTTTGATTAGTATATCTTTCTTATCGAAGCCCGACGAACAAATCGCGGGGTAGATTAATATAATTCGTTCCGGTGGAAGATCCAGAAAAGATTGAGAGTCGAGAATTTCTGTCAAGTACTCATCGATGTATTGATCCGCAAACTTTTTTAGTTCGTGAAGCATCATTTGATCCGAAACTGCCAGGATATCCAGAATATTTTCGCTATCAAACGTTATCTCACCGGAATAGATGTAACGAATTATCGCAGATAAAATGTCAGATTTTATGTCCAATTTCACTCGAAATTCTCGTGATTCTTTGAACTTGGAGGATAGCATCGTCGTGAAGTACTCCGTTGATGCACACAGTACAGCAGCATGCACTGAAAACTTGACATCATCTGAACTTATTAACACTGTATCACAAAATTTTGAGTTATTTTGTACCTGTTGGTACTGTAACTTGAGTAAATTCGCAGCGTAGTCATTGGTCTTTGCCATCTTCTTCGTTGAATTCTCAGGCTCAGTTGTCATTATGATTTTTTCGCGCGTTACTGCGACCGTATAATCAGATGTTGTGAGTCACACAGTATTTGCCGGCAAGTATCTTCTCCTTATACACAAACTGAGCTGTCTGCCTCGTGTGGATGATATAGGATTGCGCATGCGTCGACGATGTTTAATAGTGGTTGTATCAGAGTCAAGGTCAATATTGATGCGTCAGGCAAGTTCGTAGAAACTAAAATTATTATTTATATATAGATAAACACTTTATTTACATAAAGGAAAATACATTGTAGTCAAATATTGAATGATTTTACAGTTTATACGTTTAAAGTCTGATGATGTTGTTTGGTGACACGCCACGAGAATTGCTGTGCTACGCGGTCTGTTCGGGCTGCTTTGTGCGCTCTGATCAGTTGCCCAGATCTTGTGTTCACATCGGTGACGCAAAAGAAGAATCCCGATTTTTCGCTGTCTATTATCGTCCGTAACATCTCCCGATCTCTTTTCTCTCGAAGAGATTCAAGGCTTGGCATTTGAATCGTATATCTGGGTAAATTGCATCTCCACTCTACTCGCTTCAGAAATTTACGTTGTACTCTCTCAATTTTATCTTTTTGCATCACTTGCATTGGTGACCAAACTTCCGATGCGTATAACAAAACTGGTCTGACTATCGACTCATAAAGTCTTAGATAAATGTGTTGATCCTGTGTGATGAAAGAGCGTGTGATCATATTGCATATTCGTGACGCTTTTGTGCACATTTTTGAAATGTGTTCCGTATACTTCATTGAGGGCGACATCCAGACACCCAGATCCTTTATACATTGTGTTGTAGGAATCGAATTTTGCCCAAATTTGTATTCTGGATTTATGTTGCCGATTTTCAGTACAGCACTTTTTGATGCAGAGATGGAAAGTCCCCAGTATTGGGACCACTCGACAATGTTGTCACACGCCTGCTGTAATTTTTGGCTTTCGGCCTGTGTATTTACGGGACAATATATTTTCACGTCGTCTGCGTACACCTTTACATTTACCCCTGGAGGCAGAACTCTGGATAAATCATTTATAAATAGTATGAACAGTAACGGACCGATAACCGAGCCCTGCTGAACTCCAGATGTAATGTCCGACCACTCAGAGAATTTGTTGTCAATTTTAACAACAAACTTCCTACGTTGCAGATAGTCATTCACCCATTTAAGAAGCTTTTCCGAATTTATATACATACACAGCTTTTCCATGAGTTTGTTATGTTTCACTTTGTCAAAAGCCTTGGAAAAGTCGATGTAGACAACATGAACAGCATTCCCATCATTTATTAGTCTCGACCAGTCCTGTGTAGTTTCTAACAGTTGGGAGACAGCAGATCTTTTTGGTCTGAATCCATGTTGACAATCATCCAAAATGTGATTCAGGTCACAGTGTGCGCGAATTTCGTCACAAATGATAGATTCCATAATCAAGCATGGAATAACTGACTGCGAGATTGGGCGAAAATTATTTGCTTTGGATGTCAGTCCTTCTTTGTGTGTGGGCGTAACAATAGACAGTCGGAAGAGATCGGGAATGGAACCTTCTTCCATCGACCTATAGTAAATCAAACTGAGCGGTTTGCAAATTTCGTCTGCTATCTTGTTGTAGAAAATTGGAGGAATGTTTTCCGGAGTTAAGCTCAGTTTATTTTTCACCCGCTTCAGCTTACTGCGTACTCTGTCAGCATCAAATACAATGTCAGGCATCTGATCGAATCGGACTGCATTTGTTATTGTGTTCTCAGAGATGTATTGTCCGGATCCATCAATGGGATGGAAAACACTTGCGAAAAAGTTTGCGAAAATATTAGCTTTAGCAGTGTTATCTGTTTGCAATACACCGGTGTTATCTTCTAAAGCTCCAACTGTTCGTCGCACCTTTAGTCGACTATTTGCATATCTGAAGAAATCTCTTGCGTCTGAGTTTCCAACAGAATTTTCAGTTTGCAATCTCTGGCGACGCACAGCCTTTTCCAGATCTCTCTGTGCTCTATCTAGTTGCTTTTGGTCTGATTCACAAAGGGGCCTAACCTTCTTCTCAAGCTCTTTGTGCACTACACTAAGTGTGTTTATATGACTACTCAGTTTTGACGTATGCCTGCTGTTGCTACCAGTAGGTACATAAATAGAGATCAGAAACTGCAGATACTCGGTAAGCATGACGTACATTTCGTTAACATCTGTACTGTTACTGAAAAAGTTTAGCCAATTTGTCAGTTGTAGGTTCACGTTTATAGCCTCATAATTAGCATCTCTAAACTTGAGAATATGCTCATCTGGTTGATCTTCACTCATGTCCCTGTAATTCAAATCAAACCTAATTGCTTGATGATCCGACCTCACCGGACCATTTACAACATCCAAAGATACAATCATAGACTCATCGCTGGTCAACAGGAGATCCAATAGACTACCACTACTCAAGCGGGTTGGTTCTCTGACGTGTTGGAAAAGACCATTATCTGTACAGAATTCACAGAAAACCGTTTCAATATGATTGCCAGAAAACATAGTATGCCAGTTTATTGTTGGTAAGTTGAAATCGCCACAAATTACAATCGGAAAATCTACATCAATCAACTTCTCAAGAGCCTCACATAGTGACGTCATTTCCGGAAGCCTGAGATGTGCTAGGTAGGCACAAATTATTCGAAGACGAGCGTCTACTGTGATGATATCAATTGCAATGATTTCAGCATCACTATTCTCATCCGCCACAATATCTGCAACTTCCATCCCAGCTCTTGTCAAAATTAGAATCCCTCCTCCTCGGGTCTTCCGGTCACGTCGATACACGTTATATCTGTTATTCAAAGAGAGCTCTGCGTCAGATATGGTATGTTCAGCTGCCCACGTTTCGCAGATACAGACCACATCAATATCATGAATAAGACAATACGTTGCAATAAGGTCACATGCATTTTCCTTGACTACCGATCTCGCGTTAAATGAAATACAACGAAATATTTTATGTACAAATTCTCGTGAAGTTTTATGTAATATTCTTGTTAGTCAGTCTGTCTCGTCTTGAGACGCAGCAATCCTGTATTGATGTAGTCGGCCTCGGAATGGTCTAACTATACAACCATAAGGCCAAAGTCCGGGATCACATACAGCATCGAAATACTCGTCTGATATCTCTACGTGAAAGCTACTTTGGCGCTGGTCACTTTGAGTACGCAACTTTGAGACAACAAGATGCTCAAGCTGTGGTGCAGTCGGTGGAGATATGCGAGTAATATAATCTTTTATGTAAGTTTCCATATCAACAGCTTTGTATTTATGACTCAGTCGTGATATGAATATAGCTTTACGGCGAATTACTGGTTCTGGAGGCGAGGCAACCTCAAGGGCAGAAGTACGACTCAGACCAATGGTGTGCTCCCGTGCACGACCATGGTTTCCACGACCTTTGTATACTCTAGGGTCCGTAACCGGTGGTTTTTCAACGTGTGGCTTTCGTGCAGGTGCCCCCGGTGTTTTGCCATTGTACGGCTCATCGTGCAAAAATCCATTTCGCGGTTTACGCATATCTTTGCCGTATGAATGTGGATGAGTCGATCCCCCAAACCAGCCAGACGCTGGTTTTTCTTGTTGTGAATGTGATGGGGGTTTTGCGTGTGGCAGTGGAGTGTTTTGTGGTATGTTTCGAGCAACAACTTCCGAATATGGCCGTCTCTGTGCATTTGTACCCATATTGTTTAACTGAGATTTGAGAAGATCAACATCACGGCTGAGGGCCTTAAGCTGAGATGCCGCACCACAACAATCTCCATGTTTACGGTGAGTGTCTTCCAAAATCATTACCCAAAAGCAGGATTTACAAAATATACCTTCATGTTCCGGAATCTTGTACGTACAGTGTCTATGCAAGTCCACTTTACACTTTACATCTCATGTTCGATCCATTGGATTCTTTGTTTTACGTTCATTTTTATTTGGATTCTTTGTTTTGCGTTCTTTTATTTGGATTCTTTGTTTCGCGTTCGATCCATTGGATTCTTTGTTTTTAGGTCGATCCATTAGATGTTTTGTTTTACGTTCATTATTTGGATTCTTTGTTTTTAGGTCGATCTATTGTATTTTTTTGTTTTACGCGCATTATTTGAACATTTTGTTTTTGGCGCATTATTTGGATTCTTTATTTTAGGTTCGTTTTTATTTGGATTCTTTGTTTTGCGTTCATTATTAGGATTTTTTGTTTCGCGTTCGATCCATTGAATTTTTTGTTTCGTGTGCATTATTTGGACGTTTTGTGTTTGTTTTATTTTGAAGATTTTGTTTCGTGTGCATTACTTGGACGTTTTGTGTTTTTGGATTTGGATTTTTAATTTTATGTGTTTATTAATTGGGTTCTTTATTTATGTTTTTGGGATTTGGATTCTTTATTTAATGTTTTTTGTAGGATTCTTTATTTTATGTATTTTTGTTGGATTCTTTATTTTATGCATTTTGTAGGATTCTTTATGTTATGTTTTTGGATTTGGATTAATTATTTTATGTTTATCATTTGGATTTTTTATTTTATGTTTTGGATTTGGATTTATTGTTTTAAAGTTTTGGATTTGGATTCATTATTTTATGTTTTGGATTTGGATTCATTATTTTGTCAGTTGGATTTGGATTGTATGTTTTGGATTTGGATTCATTATTTTGTGTTTATCAGTTGGATTCATTATTTTGTGTTTATCAGTTGGATTCATTATTTTGTGTAGTTATGATTTGGATTCATTATTTTATGTCTTGGATTTGGATTTTTTATTTTATGTTTAATTTATGGATGTTTTGGATTTGGATTCATTATTTAAAGTTTTGGATTTGGATTTTTTATTTTATGTTTTGGATTTGAATTTTTTATTTTATGTTTGATTTATGGATGTTTATCATTTGGATTCATTATTTAGGGCACTCCGCAGGAGCCAGGGGGTTCAAGGGGGGGCTGGGAGCCCCCCTTGCTTCGGACCATCTAATAACGAGGGCAGAGAGCACTTTGAGAATGCCAAAAACACAAATAACGTGGTCGACCTTCAAAAATACTTGATCTACAATTTGACTTGATTATTCTTCAAATGATGAATAAACAATCAAAGCTGTAATAAAATGATATAAAAATCAAAGCACTTTTATCTATAGTGTATCAACCATACAAAATCAAAACCTATTGCTTTTCCAAGAAATGATTTCGAGTCATGGTCAATGTTGCATGGTAGAGTTCAACATCCAAAATGCCTCGAATTGCATTATGAAACGTGTGTGAAATATCTCAATAAATACAGTATCAGTGCCAATTTGAACGATCGAAACAAACATGGAGCATACCTGGACAGTGTTGATAACCAGACATGTAAGTTTCAGTGGTTTTTTAAACTTTACAGATATGTCCGTTCTATGAAGGACAAAAAATTTACAGCACCCGTACTAACTAAAGATACTATATACGAGCCGTGCCTGCGGCAGGCTCGGCCTGCCAGCGGCATATGACCAATTACCCGATATTATCCGCGAAAACAAATTATCAACTTACGAAAAAACCAATGAGAATAATTCGGCTTTCAATCAGAAAAAATTTTACGCGATTCTCGGCTCGCCGGCGGCTCTAGGCGTTTTGCGCCTTGAGCATAGCGCCCTGCGGGCGCAGTCATAACCAAATCTGCGAGCTGGCATTACCAAAAGCGATTTTTTTCTTGCACAAAAACTGCCTCAGTTGTTTTATTTTAATACGCAACATCTTTCATTAAAAAAAAATTTCAACTAATTAATTCCAAAACATTTAAAACTAGAGAAGAACACAATTTTTTTTCTCCAAAAAATTGTATTTTTTTTATTCTTATTTTGACCCATTCTCTCCAAAAAAAAGAGTGAAAAAATTATCCGATTTAATTTTTGTTTTTGCAAATTGAAATTTGGAAAAAGTAAAAAATAAATATAAAAACAATTTTTTTCGAAAAAAATTTATTTAATTTTAACGTTATTTTTAATCGCTCACTCCAAAAAAATAGTTTGAAGATTTAAAAATTAATTTTACATCTTTTTGATACTATTTTGATACTATTTTCGCGTCTGGTACTTTTGTGGTACCACCAAATTGTTGGCAACCCATTCAAAGCGACGTGTCTCGTAGAAAGCTTTCTAAAAACCTATATATTGTCATATCTATCAACAGCAGAACTTGAGTTATAATATTTAATATTTAATTTCTTGTTCTGAGGGTCAAATTTCAGGAGGTCAAACCTTCTGTATATTCTTTAGAAATAGCATTACCACCTGCTTCACCTACCCTGTTCAAATTGGGTCATCAAACCAACAAAATCAATAAATGTTTAGGAATTTTATCAATTAGATCCACATGTTTGTACTTTTGGCGGGAAATGGTATTTTTACCTGTAGGATATTCAGTCTGTGTTTTGTGTGATAGTGGCAAGGTGTTACGCAGAGTACAGTTTGGATTCGTAAGTTGCATTTTCTCCGGGTCATCCTTCTTGATCACGACCTCAAGGGTCGGAACGCGTCGAAGGACTTAGTTTTTGCAATTTTTCTAGTTAAATTTGATTTTTGATTTTGTTGGTTGATGAGAATAGGTCTTCTAGAATTTTTGTGTGTTATAACGCGGCTGACAAAGTGTCATTTTTATATTAGGAAAACATTCTAAATTTTCAAATCTTTGCTG
>JAQIWB010000068.1:0-10720 GCA_034693825.1 Zercon vagabundus
ATCATAAAGTACTGTTTTTTTGGCTATTGATATGTATTTTGTTATTCAGAAAAGGCATTTGGAAGAAGCTTAGCCTCCTTGCTCATTTCCTTCCCATTCACTGCGATATGTATCAAATTTTATCATTATTTACTTTATTTATTTACTAGCATTGTAAACTTTGATTGGATAAATAAGTGAATAATAAAGTGTGAATTTTTTTGTTAAGCTTGTTTAACTCGATGGTAAATTTTGTTGTTTCAGGTTTGGCAACATTTGTAGGTAAATGGCTGACGAAACAAATGGTACAAACAATGGATTCGATCCAGAAGATCCCGACACTCAGAAGCAGATTCAAAGGCCACCCGATATTGAGCAAGATATGAAGGAGATGGATAGGAGGAAACGAGTGGAAATGATCATGAACTCCCAGGTGCGAATTAGAACTGTATTTACAATCTTTGTAGTGAACCGATAGTAGTTCGACATTGGTTGCTACATTGCCGACATCGGCCCCGCTACGAGTATGCTGGTCTTTTAGTGTACTGTTAGTGGGCTTCAGCAGAGCCTAGAAAAAAATCTGAAATTCGGACTCAAAATTCCGAAAAATAAATTTTTGGAGAAAATTCTGGGAAAAAATGATTTTTTGTATCAAATTTCTGGTATTTTTCACGGAGAATGTTTATGTCGTGACATATCAGTTGGGGAACGATTGCTAAACATTTGAGGAGATTATTTGTGTATTACGGGATTTTGCTAATTCATGTTAATATTGAATACGTTTTACGGGAGGCATATTTGGTTGTGGTCAAGTTCTTCATTAGAATGAAGTTTGCAAATCTATTTCATTTTCATGCCGAGAGTATCCATTCCATTGTGCCACCGAGTATTTCAAGTGATGTAAAGATTTTTTTGCACGAAATGTCTCCTTGTCTTAACAGTTGTATTAATGTGAGGCGTGTATGCGGTTAAGATTAGAGCAGGAAACTAGAAAACATTTGGCGATGCAAACGCGTTTGTTAATTATTGTGTACGTTTCTTTTTATGTTATGCGAATGATAACCCATGTTTCTTGACCTAGATCTGCTAAAGGAACTGTTAGATACAATGTGCATTTATTTTTACTCGTGTGTGTGTGTGTAAATGTCTAGTTTGAATTGGTCTAGCTGGAAAAGTAGAGAATGAATTTTCGACATGTAGAATGATGGTGATGGTGACCCTGTTGGATGTTAATTTTTGAGCTTTTGCGGGCAGTTGACCAGGGTTCTGATGGGTGTTTTGATTCGTTTGAGTGATTTCTAGATGGTTGGTTTCCAGTTTTATGAAGGAGTCGTCTCTTGTGCTTTCTTTATGAGCCTCTGTAAAACAGTTGTTAGTACACTGTAAAATAGTAGTAAAAACAGTAGTTAATATTGGGACTTAAGCTCATCCCGGGCATGCGGCTTCGAATAGGCTGTGTGATTAATTTGCTAGGGTTCGTTCGCATGTGCAAAATTTGTATTTTTTTGTGTCTACGCGAGTGCTATTTGTGGAGTTATTGACTGTGGGGCTATTTTAATACTGAACTTTTTTTTAATTAATAGTAATAATTGTTGTTTGTTATTGTTTTGAAGTTGGACATTTTAAGTCCACTATATCTCGACTTCGTATTGAAAGTGTATCTGAGAGTGTAAATTTAATGGTTAATAGATGGTTGGCATTGGGGGTCGAGAAATTGGTGAAGACGGTGGTGTGGTCGCGAGTCATAAACCATGAGAGGCATAAAGATCGTGCAAGTTACTGATCTGGCACAGGTATCTGATATAGACGTGTCTATGTTATCATCGCAGCAACGAACAATTTTTGCTATGGTTGGTTACAAGGTCAACCAGGTGATGATGTCACTGTGTATGTAGTGCTATGGTCTGACGATGGAATGGATGCTAATTGAGAGAAGTTGCTGTTGTTGTTGCGAGCGTTTTTGCAATGATTTGTTGATATTTTGTTTACGATGCGTGGGGATGATAGTTTTATGTTGTATTTTAAAACTTGGGGGAACTTGACGTTTTGTCTATAAGGATACATTATTGGTTTATTGGTTTACTTTGGGAAATGTTATATGATTGAATCTTGTAGTGAATTTTGAGGTATAGACCATGGCCCAAAAATCATTACTTTTCGTATCGAAGTGCAAAAAGCAATTTTACTTATTCAATACGTGTTGTCGAGTCATGATTTTTGTCTACATGAGCAACAGATCTGCTAGAGGTTTGCGGGAGGTTTGGTTGTGTTTACAAACAATTATGCGGTCTATAGACCTGGTGTTTGTTTGTAAACAATGACTCAATCAATTGCCTGCGCGTCTCCAGCGGATTCGCTGCTGCTTATGCGAATAAACATCGTGAATTGACAACGCACGTTGAACAACTCGAATGATGTCGCTTTTCTGCGGGCAATGTACCGTCAATTAGTTTTTTCAGGTCTTTTAATAGTTGTATTTTTGATGAGTCTTGGCAAATAATAAAAAAGGAATTCAATTTGTTAGCTACTGAATCGGCTGTTGGGAAGTGCGTTACGAGAGTGAGTCGACATATTTCTCACTTCAAGTTTATTCATAGTTCTGCGCGTACGAGGTCGTCGGTAATATACAGCAATAATGTTTTGGTGTTCTGCAAGAGAGTTATTTTGAAACCTTTGAGCATAGCAACAATCAGAGCAAATTTGATTAAAGTATTATTTTTGTGTGATTTCAGGTGTTCCGCGAGGAACTCGAGAGGATAGTAGAAAGTCAGATCCGTGATGGATATACTCCAAGTAATATCCACGCCATCCAACAAATGACCGAGTTACTGTTGCCGAACTCGCAGAAACATTCTCGAGGTGGTCCATTGTTGCCCATCAATGACATCCGAGGAATCGACGGTTTGCGATACAATAAACAGGAGAAGGTATTACGATGCAAAATGGCGGCGCTATGTCGCCTGCTCGAAGCCTACGGATGGAGTTCAATGCACTTCACTCACCTCACATGCCGCATAACTCAGGATCAGGAGCACTTTTTAATTAATCCGTTCGGATTGTTGTACCATGAAATAACTGCCTCATCCCTGCTCAAGGTGGACATGCAGGGTAACATCATCGACACCGGAACGACGACATTTTCATTCGCTCGACATTCATATGCACAGCATGCCATCGTTCATGCTCATAGACCCGATATTAAATGCATAATATACTGCAGACATCCTTCAATAGTTTCTGTTTCATCGATGAAGAACGGACTGCTACCGGTGTGCTCAGATGCTGCTATTTTAGGTGATATTTCGTACGGTGCACCCGGTTTGAGCCTCGAGGCGCTGTCGAAAGCTCTAGGCCCTAAAAATAAAATAATATTTATTAGAAATGAAGGTGCGTTTGTAGGTGGTGATTCTATTGAGGATGCATTTGCTAATCTTTGTGCAACTATTACCACGTGTGAGCAACTGTTAAGTTTAGCGCCCCTGGGTTTAGATAATATCTATACTTTGTCGGAAGATGAAATGAGACATATTAGGGAGGAACTCATAAAGAAGGATGTCGAACCGGTCTTGCAAGCCGATGAAGATAAGGAGAGAGCTGAACCAAAGGTAATTGCCTGCATTTGTCATTCCTTGTTATAATTTGTCATTTTCAATGATATGCGCATTGACTTTGGCTCTCTACATTAATATTGTGGGCTTGGTAGAAGTCTGGGATGGGATCCGAAATTGGGACGTTTAAATTGGATAATTTTAGTGGGGTGAAAGTGTAGTGGGTTTGGTTGAACTTGAGGGCTACATGTGCAAAATAAAAATAATATTGAGCGAGTTCTCAAACGGGGTTTTTGACTAATGGATCGGCTTTATGCATTTTAAGAGTTGCTTTTAGATGTCGCATTTGTTATTTCAGGAGAAGGCTCGTCGTCAGCGATTATGCGATATAAACTTTGAAGCCCATATGCGTATGCTTGACAATAGTGGCTTCAGAACTGGGTACATTTACCGCCAACCTTTGCTGCGAAATGAGCAACCGCGACAGAAGAACGATTGTGAAGTTCCACCGTCGGCATCTTCCTTTGGCCAGTCATTTGATGAGGACCAATGGCTTAGGTAAGTTGACATTTGGTTAACGTACTCATTTGTTTTGCAAAGCTTAATATTCGTTTTTCGTTTATGAACAGGGGAAATATGAGTCTATTTTTGCGATAGTATTAAAGGGAACCAATGTGTGGGTTAACCTGTTTCGCAGAAACCTTGTTTTGCAGAATAATAATAATAATTGCTTCTGAACCTGGCTTATGAAGACAAAATGAAACATTCAGAGTTTCAAACATATTGTTCTGAATGTCCGGAATTCTATGCCAGAGTTCTAAGAAGTAGACATCAAACTATTTCTTGAAGAAGAGATTGTCAAATTTAGTGCGAAAACAAGCTCAAAATGATTTTTTGCGGCCAAATAATATCGAAGTGAAAAAATGTTCGAGAAATGTAACAAAAAATAATACTTAGTGTCTAGACGGTGTAAAAAAACACTTTCAATGGAAAATCTCTTTTTCCAAGTCAGAGTTCAAATAGGTTCAAATATGTTAACCCTGAATTGCAAATAAAAGAGAACAGATTTATATATATAGGGCTATACCAAACATGTCGTGGGGTACAAGTTTTGCCCAATTGATAGAATATAATTGCTCAATTATGACAAACATACTATCGACGGGACTCAGAAATGTGGTCACAACTAAAATCGCTATTATCATATAGGAATTACGATCAGAGCATTCAATCTCTCATTTTTCTCGCAAAATAGAAAAAACAATAAAAAAGCTTGTTTAAAAAAAATTGCAGTTAATCGAGAAACTCTTGGAAATCCAAAGCAATTTCCGCTTTTTCCTGACTGAATGCTCAAGTCGTAATTCTTAAATGGTAATGGTAATTTAGGTTGTGACTACGTTTCTGTGATCGACGATATATTTGTTGCAGTTTAGCGAAAGTAGCTTTAAAAGGATGCTGTTCAGTGGGCATATGTATGCTCAGCTGTATGCAGCTCATTGAGGCGTGCGATATGAGAAAGTTTTGACGGATGCAGGTTGCCGGGGGTGATACAGGTTGACTTTTTACGGTTTGTCGACCGCGTGCAGAGTTGTTTGCTATGAATGAATGAATGAATGTCTGGCTTGCTGGATACGTGATGTGTTTTGTATACGATACGGTGGTTAGTCAATGCTCGCTAATCTGTGCCTTGTATTTCGTTTTTGTTATAGAATATAAATATACGAAAGTGTCGCGGATATATATACTGTTAATGAATTATAGTCGGGTCTAGTTGTTGAGTTATGGATCAATGTTATATCAATATTTATGCATTGTTTAATTACTGACGTAAGCGAGACGAACGATCTCGGTTGAGAAATAGTGCGAAAAAAATTAGGGATTGGAAAAAGTTGTCGCTTAGTGGAGTGCTGCTGCTATTAGCGAATTGTTGAAATAGGTTAATGAATCAGTTGTGGATAATAGGACAGTGATGAGATTGATAGCAGTGACAGGATAGGACAGGATAGTGACAGGATAGGAGGACAGTGATGAGATTGATAGGAGTGACAGGATAGGCGTGACAGGGTAGGACAAGATAGTGTCAGGATAGGACAGTGATGAGATTGATAGGCGTGTTACATATGCTGTGTCACTGTGACGACGCGTGCTATTGGGGTAGTAATGGTTCAGGCAATGATCGTATATACCTAGATGGTCAATTTCTACGAGACTCCTGTGCGCATTGATTTTCAATTGCAACAGCATGGTGACATCACCGTGATGTAACGTGCAGCCGTGTCGACATTAATTTCCATGTTGAAGCTCAAGTAGCTCTCTTCTAGTATTGAGCAGGGAATCAATACCTTTAACTGTATTATTTTGGGGTAGAAAACAAACACACAGCCCACTAGCGTTGCAAAAATGGTGTGTTTAGTATGTGACGTCAAAAGATTGAATTTATCGCAGACTTTTTAACCCTACGTTGACCATTTAGATGTATATGATTGTTGGTTCAGTTCACCCAGGGGCACGTTTTGGGGAGTCACGGTTTACTGTCATTTGATATAGGTTTAGTTAGTTTAAGCTTCTCTTCACCTAAATCTACAACTTAATTTGGCATATTTAATACGCTGCATTTTTATTTTTGTTCAAGTGGTTTTCTTCAGGAAAATTCTCTACTCTGACTTTTCCAATCTAAGAGTGTTTAGTGCTCGAGTTATACTATGATATTACCACTAGAGATTACTACTACATATGTATAACTACAACATTTCCAATGATTTTAGTAGTTCATTGCCCTTAGTGGCATAACATGTTATTATCGCATTATACTATACTACATTATGCTAGCACACTACACGACGCAACTACACGGTATTGGTACATTTAGCTAGTGGTATTCTTAATTTCTTATGAATTTTAGGGTGAATTGCAAGAATGTGAGCATTATGTAATATTGTATGTAATTGTTGCACAAATCTATTTATTGTTCAAAATGTGCTGGTTTTATTTGCTTGCATACATCGCGGTAGTTACTGGTAAACAAATACTGGTGCGATAAGCAAAAGTGTTGTATGTGCCTTGTTTATTTTTGAGTAATATCTAGTTTCAATGTCGAAGTGTCTGCCTAGAACAGTATTCTATGATTATAGTGTGTCAGAACTAGACGACTGTTTTTAGACTATTTTTGAAATTTATTGGGAACCCACATGGTACAAAACTGTTATGGGTGTTTATTGAGGCGTAGTATATATGGCGGTCATTTGGATTTTATTGAATGGTCATTGTTTGTTTGTTCGATCAACTTGTGTAGATAACTTGGGTGACTTTATTACAGTTTTTATTATTGAAGGAATAGCGTGGCATGATATTGTGGGACACTAAATTTGAAAGGGTTTTTGTGGTCGGATTTTGACGTGAGATAAGTGTTTGTGGGCTCTGGCGTGGGTTGTGGGATGAAAGTTGTTGATTGCGTTGTTTGTTGAAATTTTTATTGTTGATTTATCTCTTTTTGTTAGATGAATGAGTTTGTATAGACCATGGTTGATCGCTGAAGAAATCCACTTCAAGTTCGAGGTGCAAAAAATTGCTCGCAAAAAGATAAAATCATTCGAGTTACTCGGCATGTGTTGTCGAGTCATGATTTTTATTTACCTGGACATGGGGTGTGCTGGACATTTGCGGACGATTTGTTCGACTGTCTTTGTTTGCAAACAGTTACATGATCTGTAAAGATAGTTGATAGTGATCATGTTTAATCACAGAACCGATTAGAAATAGTTAAATAAGGTTTTCAATAACGTTTTTTTTTCGACTTTATGACTACATCTTTTTGTTGTTTGATTATAGCAAAATCTAGTTGTTCGGTAGAGTGTTAAATTGTATATTAGGTTGAGTCGCGGCATATTTTATTTTTGAGACTTAAAGATGGTACGATGTTGTGCGGTATCCAAAACAATTTTAAAATTTGACTGTTTAAAACCAAAATTAAGACAGCTTAATATTTAAGCTTAAGGGAAACGTTTCTGGTGCTAAGATTGGTGATTAGTGGTTGATTATGCTAAGTTGTTCGTGACGTCCCATGCTAAGGGCGGTGACGCGCTACTGGAGAATGAATGGTGTTAGAAACATACGGAGATTGGGAACGGTTTAGGTTTTGTTCGTTTAGTTTGTGCGGCATTTTCTTGTAATATACACAAACGGCGTATTACAGAGGCACTGTTGCCTCTCGGGGTAATTACCTACTTAAATAGCTATACCTGTAATAACTACCCAAGAAGAGGTTTAAAATGTTCTACTAATCGATGTCTTCCAGAGAGGCCTTTGTTGACTCTGGTTATTGACTTAACAAAATGTAGTTTTTTCGATTTTTGGGGGGACGGGAGTAGTAATTACTGATTTTCCTGATTATTTCTATGTATAACGAGTTTCAATATATTATTGGGGGAACTGGTTCCCTGATGCCCCCCCCCCCCCCTTCCTCGTTGTAACGACCCTGACTCTGGTACCAAGTCAAGTCAAAGTGATGTTACATTGAGATCACGTCCTACTTGCGGAAAGTTTCGTTTAGCGTCATACTTCAAAATATAATTCTTTACGCTGATATGCTTGTTATATTGTTCGACTCCAAACTGGCTTTCACAACAAAAAATAAGCGAGAGTTGCGCAATATTATTGGCGCTGCACTCGCTACGTTGTATCGTCTACTCATACAGTTTTGAGTAAAAGTTGGCAAAAAGCTTTGCGAATGTCATAACATTCCAGTGATCATATATCGTCTACCGCAACTCGTTCCCACTCCACAATCGTGTTGACTTCGAATAAACAAGCGTATCTGCTTACAAAGTGCGTTCAATCGGGCGTTCACAATGGCAGAGACATTCGATAATTGTATGAATATACTAGTAGCACGTGTTGTCACATACGTTAGTTCATGACGTCACAGAGACGTCACCTACGACTTAGCTACTGCAAATTGATAGAATCCTTGTCGGAATATTAATAGATAGAGTTGTATTAATAGAATTTCGAGTCTGTGTTTGAGTGCTAGGTGGAGTTAATTGGCGGAGAACTGATTTGATCGGGAGGGGGGGGGAGGGGTTAACTGGTGAGGTATAATTAAGTACTAATATGCTCTTTGTTGAGCTATGTATTGATGCAGTGATGTACCTACTTGAGTACTATATTTGTTAATGTGCTTGGGATTCATTGTGTATGCTTGAGTAAATGAGCTTCAGGATGAACCCGATTTTTTCTATGCAGCATTTATTTAATGCAAGTAGCACAAAACTTCATTGCTGTATCGTTGCTGCGGCATTGCTGTGGCATTGCTGCGGCGTTGCTGTGACGTCGCTTGGACGTTGCTGTGACGTCACGTATCAGTTGGAACGTTAGGCTATTCAACACAGGATTGTCTAAACTTTGATCCGATAAATGCTGTCTTTCATGCATTGATTTGTTCATTGAATAGAAGAGAGTAACGGAATGTTGACTCGTTCCTGTAGCTAGGATGTGGAGCTGCGTTGTCTCTTTTGTAGAAACATATTAGACGTGCCTTATGCATAATGCATTTCCAAATAAGAAAATAGTCTTGCGCGAAATAACCGCATGGTCGCTCAAGCGTGCGTGTATTTGGTGCGTAAATGCGCAGAAACATGTAGAGCTAACTCGGTGCGCGCTAGATACGTATACGTGAAGTTACCGTAGTTCGGTGAAGTGTAATTTACGAAATGTTTGAGAAAAATGTGATTCGAGAAATTGAATGTTGAAAGCGAGTTGCTGCACCGTGCTGAGTTGTGTCCTCATGGAACGCTCCACCTATTTTTTATGACCTCTTTGCCCTCTTATTTTGTGTGTGTGTGTGTGTGCCGATTCAAGGCAGCTAAAACGACCGGTGGTATATTTTGTTTGAGTTTAATAAAATGACAGGTGGGGTTATCGGTTATAATTTTGGGATATTTTTAAGGTTATTTAATTGAATGAAAAAATGGAAATTGATGATTTTTTCCTGAGAAAACGATTGATTGAAATTTGTTTTGACTGTTGGGACGGTGGGCAGTTTTTCCTGCCAGTTGTTATAGTATATATAATGGTAGTTTGCATGAGTCTTGTATTATGCACAGCGGTAGTGGCGACAGAGGTCAAATATTTTATATGACTGGCGAGATATTGGATTATTAGGGAAAGGTGAATTATAATGAATGAATAAAGTTATTTCAAGTGCATGTTGATCAGGTTGAAATACACGGGGAATGTTTTGCAAGCATAATCGTATCGCAGAATGGAGTTGCTTTGGATACTGAAATTTAAGGATCATTGCTTCGACATAAAACTTTATTTTTTTTCACAGTAACTGGTATACAAGTGACACGTGACTTTTCTATGATGTCACGTTCTACCAGGGTAATGATGAGATCTCGACTAGCCAAAAAATCAAAGTTTTACGTCAAAGCAAAGGGTTTTAAAACCTAGTGTTCAAAGTTACCTCATTCTATGGCAATGGATGAGTTGAGATAGATATCGATTTCGAGCTTGGTATCGTACCACCGAGTGGATTTCGTTTCGTATTTGATTTAAAGTTATGTCGTAGATGAGTTGAAAAATATATTCTTTGACTTATTTATTGTATAAAATATTGATGGAATTGAAGTTTTTGAGAATAATTCTTATGGAATTCGCGATAAGATTAATAAGGGAGATATGATTAATGAGGTCGTTGTTGTGTGGGAATGGTCGGAGACATGATGCCGAGGAATTTTGAGAGGAATTCGAAAATATCTTGGTATAGTCTAGGTACTCGTGATGGTGCACCTCGATTTTCCCGAGAGTGTACCTCAAAGGCTCGTGTTGTTCAAACTGTCGTAAACTCGAGTTGAATCCTTATACATTATTGCCCAATGTATACACGGGTAAATATTGTGCGATCGATATTATGATCATTTTGCTTGACAAATATTCAGGAAATTTGATCGGTAATAATATTGATATAAATTTGCAAGTATGGTTATATTTTTGTAGTACTGCGTTTTGATATTTGCAATATGCGACCAACAGCTGTAAATAATCGTTTAGTATTAAATCATAGTAAAGCTGTGCAGGAAAACGGTACAGCTTGTGTCATGTTTGGTGGAAAGATGTGGGACTAGACGTTGTTTTGAAATGAATAATTTGGTCGCATTCATTGATAGTTGCTTGATTCGGAGTATGTAATGGAA
>JAQIWB010000069.1:0-10713 GCA_034693825.1 Zercon vagabundus
GTCAGAGTAATATGTGGCAACAGATCCACATCATTTGTATTACAATGTTCTGAAAGTTTCGCCCAATAAAGGGTTTTTAAGCCAACCTGAACTTCTCTTGTATTCAATGATGTTACAATGGTATCATAAAGAAGAAGAAAAATTTACACATCGGCCCACTTGAATGGGCCGGTTTAGTGTAGAATGAGCTAATTTGATCTTGTACGCAAATACTGAATTGCTCAATTCCTGACAATGTCTGACGAGTGACGAGGAAATGCAAACCAAAAGCTACAAAAACACGTGCAGTGTATGAGTTATTAATAAAAATACTATCAAAATGTGAGTAAAACAGCGCTGCGGGTCAAATAAATAAAAAAACCGCCGTATCTCAACGTTATAAATATCGTATTCATTATAAATTGCTCAGTCTTGAATCCGGGACTGTCGCAAGACTGCGCATTATTCAACCAAGTTGCTTCTTACATACATCACTTAGAGTATCAAATCAAAACCTGAAATACTCCCACAGAATAAGCTCAAAACTACGATGCGCCAATGGAAGAGTAGTTGATGGACCTCACACAAGCTTCACGCATCCACCAGCCCTCCGCCAACTTTCAATGTACTCCACTCTCCTCACTGGCTTCTAAATCGAACAGCTGTTTACTGAGTGTATAAAACCTTCATAAAGCTTAATTATTTGTTTTTATGAATACGTTGTAAAGTCCGGCTGTATAATTTTTACAGTCTCTGCTCGATCTCAGAAAAATAACTTGATTTGCGTTACTGCCTCCTACCACGTGGCATCACGCCGACGTTTACAACATTGGAGTGACGTCACAGTGAAGGGGTACGCGGGGTGACACATAAAATTCAAGGGCGTTTACTGTTTTTCTAATGGCAAAAGCGTTCTAGGCACTATTCTCAAATTCGGTTTTAGACAAAACCATCACTGATCCGATTCTGTTAAGATTACATGTTACAGAAGTCGGTGTTCGCTCGTATATCTGGGCCGAAAAGCTAGGCAATTTCAAGGAGACGAAATCAGATGTTAAACACCAAAATCAGTCCGGCGATTTAAATACTCATGCTATACTCTTACGGTTTTGATAACTAGCGCACATAGAGACATAGAATACTATCTAAGAATGAAGTTCACGCTGAGGAAATAGCAAATTACTTCTTAGGATACCTATTATTATTTCACGAAATATCAATATTATTTTGATCGATTTGTGAAATCATGACAGAATGACTCCCACGTATATTTAAAAATGAAATAAATGTCTTAAATTAAAATGAATAAATTTAAGAATGAAGTCGGCCACGAAAAACAGTAGCAGTGAAATTGTGGGGAAAATTTATTTACATCTAATTATCTACTATTCTCTATTCTGTCTAGATCTATTTCTTCCACTATTCTCGAGAATAGTGTCTATTCCATAGGGAATCCATTTTCTACTAATTATCCCATTATCTAATTATATCTACCCACATTCAATCTACTCAATTCCAGTTACCTAACTCTAATTTATGTAATTCCAATATACCTGATTTCAATCTACCTTATTTCACGATCTACCAAATTACTCTACCATTCATCCACCTAATTATACATCGAGCATTTTTATCGTACAATCGGTTTCTCGTAATTCCCGATATTTTTTGCCGACCATATTCGAAGGCTGTGATATATGAGTTGAGTCAATACATGTTTCAGTCGACTTTTCATAAACAACATAATAATGCTGTAGTTCATCGTGTTTATCATGAAACGGACTCTGTTTTCATATAGATATTATGAATAAAACATCGTATTATGACGTGGGCGCGAGTATTCGTTTTGTTGTTTTGTTTTCATCAGTTTGGCATAGAATACGTTGACACAGAACGTTGACAGAATCTCTTGCGGAATAACAACTGTTTGCCGCAAATAACTTCTCCCCAGTCGCACGTGACGTCCCAGTAACGTCACATAATTAAAAAAATTCGCAAGTCTTGCTCACCGATAATCTTCGAGATATTTTTGTGGCACCCAAGACGTATCGCCCATGATTGGGAATAATTTGGGATTCTCCTCCGGATTGAGTTTCTTAGTCAATTGGTTGAAGAGACTTGGCCAAGATGTTCCATTATATCTGTAAAAGCATATCAAACCACCTCGGAATGTATCCTTGAACACCGCTACTTCCTTGTGTCCTGAAAAAGTATCGTGAACGTTATATTATCGTATAGACCGCGTGTGTGCAGCCTTCAACTGCGAACACATGAGGTTACACATGGGTTAAAAAAATTAGCGATTTTTGAAGAGAAGTACAATCGCACGCGCAAAAGCAATATAAAAACAGTGAGTGAAAAAAATCATTCGTATTTTTAACACGTGCTGTCAATGGGGCTTTATAGATGGTGAGGCAATATACAGGCAAAAAAATGTGCACGGAAGTGGAAAACGTGCGAAAAATTGTGCACGCTTATGTCGCTATCATTTTTCACTGGTAGAGTGCCATTTTGTACTTTCTTGGCGACTTTTCAAGCGCGTCTTTATTCAAAATGTGTCCATAAGAACTAAAAATAAAAATCAGCATTGCTATCAGTATTGTGCATAATTCGCGCGCAATGACGGATGCGAAAAGTTCCATTTTTAGGCTTTCGAGGCCCAAGTTCCTGATCATGCAAGATATTTCTGGTTACCAACATTTTAACTTACCAAACTGGCTAGTTCAGTTTCCGCTCACCGCCCGCCGAAAACCAGATACATTTATAATTTCGAGAACTATTTCGAAAAGCGTCTGCCGCGTATTTCCCCACCATCTATAATGCGTCATTCTTCAGATGAATATGGCACAAGGCTGACAATTCGACGTCTCACAGGAAAATGGTCTAAGGGGACTTCCGCCATTATAGAGCATCGTGGCTGAGGCTGCTGGCAAAAGATTTTTTGAACTTGAATTGCATATTTTTCCGCTGTTTTAACGTGTTTCCTTTTGATATTTGCCACAAACATACGAGTAGCTCATATAGGAATTTGATAACCAATGAGATTGCGAAAGTTTCTGCATGCTACACTATAAATCAAACCCACCCCCGACCACGTGAGTTTCGGCATTTTTGTTTGCACCTGAGTGGTCGGAAGTGGTCGAAGTCATCGGAAGTGATCGGAAGTGGTCGAAAGTGGTCGGAAGTGGTCGGAAGTGGTCGGAAGTGGTCGGAAGTGGTCGGAAGTGGTCGGAAGTGGTCGGAAGTAGTCGGAAGTGGTCGGAAGTGGTCGGATGTGGTCGGAAGTGGTCGGCAGTGGTCGGAAGTGGTCGGAAGTGATCGGATGTGGTCGGAAGTGGTCGGAAGTGGTCGGATGTAGTCGGAAGTGGTCGGAAGTGGTCGGAAGTGGACCTCGATTTACAGTGTATACCAAAGCGTGTTTCTGGATTTACTCCTATTGTTTACGATCCATCAATGCACTGTACCGCAATTATACACGTGCATGTGTCGTCTCGTGGTCCAGTTTGACCTTGTCGAAGATTTTTTCTTAAATATTTGTCAAGATTCGAAACACTCAAATCTAACTGTTTGTCTGTTCCAGGTGTAGCCGTGTAGCGTGTCCTTTAAAACGCATTTGTGATTATTCAAAATACCAAGCGTTGTGGGCTACATCTCGTAGCTAATCTAACCGTTTTTCTGTTCCAGGTGTGGGCGTGCGGCGTGTATAGCCCAAAGTTCACAAGAAGTACTGGTATCATCGTCACAGACTAGCAAAATAGTGGCGCAGGTGGCGTAAAAACTTTCCTGGATATTAGAGATGGCATATTCATTCAAAGAATAATACGCTGATGATTACAGTGATATAGATTACGTACTCGACATTAATTATGGCCAACCCAATGCGCCAGTTGACATACTTTTTCACTTTGCTGGTAATGTGCAATTGTAGCAAATCCGACTTTGATATGCATATCGACAATCCGATAGCTGCCGTTCAAAGCGTGTTGACCGCTATTACTGATAAAAATAATGGCACACATGTGCATGTGATCAATGCATATTGCAAATTCGAAGCAACATTCTTGGAATCAAACGATCACATTACGATTTCTGCAGATTTACAGAAGTCGCTGGAAAATTTTGCAGCTACAAATATCGTCTGCATCTGCGCTGATGAAAATGATACTGGAGGTATATATCATAAAATTCGTAGTCTTGTGCCACGTTCGCACAGAGATAGATTGAGAGTAATATCGTCCATGTATAACGCGCGCCCTCCCATACGCTCGAATTTCTTAATAGCATTTGGTAGAGATCGCGACACCGAGTTCGGCCCCAATTATGATTTCTGGTTGCCTTCGGACTATGTCCTTCTATCGTTTCTGGGCCTAAGATATCCCGAAAGGATACCATCTATGGGTACAGCACAAACAAACTATAGTGTTGAGGTGAGAGCTCGATCTGAGAAGACCTTGTTTGAGACATGCTCCACTAGCTCTTGTCAAATAATATCTTTGAATGATATTATCCAATATTTGTTAGTAGATTCCAAAGAGGTTCGATTGAAAGCTATATATGTATATACCAATGGAGCGCAAAATGCCGATCGTTCGCGGAAACGCACTGTGTCGAAAAGCTCAGCCCTATACCTCTCATATTCCTATAATACTTCAGTTCGTGCTATTGTTCTATTTGATCGAGGGTGGGAAATAGAATCCAATTCAAGGAACATAATGTTTGATACGCGAGTTGAAGCGTTTATCCTTGATAAACCAGCGCCAGAAACTCGTATAATAGCAAATAACATTGCAAAAAATATTTACGACAATGGTTTGTACATTTGGATAATATCAACGGCAGTTTTGCTCAGTTTAGTGATAGCCGTGTCGAAATACAGATTTATCGGTTTTTGTCAGTTCATCGGATACTTTGTATCCGTCTTTTGCTTTCTGCTGTCACGCGTATTTACGGCGAATTGCGCTTATCCGAATGCCCTTAAAAGAAGCACTGCAGTTACTTACTCGTTGGCGATTGCAATGTGGCTTATAATGGCCGGAATATTATCATACTGGTATCAGGGTGTAATGATAACGGAAACACAAGTAATACCTCATGAGCTTGATGTACCTATAACAGGGTGTGAGTTTACAAGGAGTTCACGAGTCGTGGATGAATTTCATATGCAATACGAAAAATCACTATACACACCCCAAATGCTTGAGTTTCTTCAAAGACACTATACACCGCAAAACGGATCTGACCGCACTCAGGGGTACTCGTTTTACTTTAGTACGTCACTCCGACACTACGTCAACGTATGGTTGATGGAGGGTAGAATCTTATGCGGGAATCCAGAAGTGCTCCATCATTATAGAGGTAACTGGTTTCCGCGTTTCAAGTTCAGAAGCGTCAAGGTGCGAGAAGCGGATCAAACTCGTGTGGCATTTCTGAAAAATAAATCGTTGCCAAATCATATTTTTCCTGTAACTATATCTCAAACGATTTTTGAACACGCCCTGTATAACGCGATCTACAGGAACGATCTTATCAATTTTCCCGATAAAAGGAGATGGAGGAACGAGCATGAACGAGATGGAAGAACGAACAAGACGAAACTTAACTATAAGAACCTGGCAATCTTTAATGCACAACGAGCAGAAGATGCATTGGCGATGCTCTACGACACCCTTAAATTTGATGAAAACGGTATCGATGAATTGATTGAGAACGGCAATCGCACTCTTCGCTCATCAACATTATATTTCATATTTGGATCAGTCGTATCATTTTGTGCATTCATTGGTGAAATTATTTACGGATTTCGAGATAAATTCATGAAAACTGCCATGCTATGAGGTGGGCAGATCAGACGCAAACGTTAGAACTTGAGACAGAGGAGAAGAATAACAAGAAAGCCACAAGGAAGTAAATGCATTCAAAATTCAGAGAGAGTTCGTAATGCTATTCTAAAAGAGGTAATTCCAGCATCAAATGTGCAAATTTTGGGTTCGGGAATATCGGGAATAACGGATTGAATTTATTTTTCACAAGTTGTTTACTTGGGCTCTACTTAAACTCCGACTCTCCCCGAACACCCGAACGAACCGGCTGGTACCTTGTTGCATGCTAAGTTGGCCGAACGGTCTTTTAAAAGTTGCCAGGTCATTTTTCTTTTTCTTTTGGCTACAAATGTCATCTGATATTGAAACGTTTATTATTGTAAGCATCGGGAGCGTAACGAGGGTGATGGTCTGGGGGTCGAGACCCCCTCGGAGATAGAAGGTGCAGGTCGCTTCACTGAGCCGACCCCTCTGCAGAATAGCCTTCACAGCCACATTGCTCATCAAATTGAGTGCTTTAGTGTAATTAACAATAGAAACTGTCGACCATTCTCAAAAACTAATTGCTATGCAAAGGTAAATGTGTAAAAAAAAGTTGAAAAAATTGTGTGTTGTCAGAGTCATGTATATGAACGTACTCTTGCATACTTGCAGCAAAATTTTTTTTTTTAATAATAGCTTTATTTACAAAAAGGTGTAATACAGTTAGAAATCACATTTACAAATGTCGCAAGGCAATGCCTGTGTGCGACTGCTAAACATTAATGATCACCTTAAAATATTAGCAAACAATTTAACGGTTTAACCCATCCCCTTTCCCTACAATTTCAGGCAACAACTTCAATCAAAAAAGTTGTGCGACCCCTTCACAGATTTTGACATCGTTACGCCCCTGAGAGGAATGTGTGCGTCGATAAATACTACAAATCCCTTATAGTACATGAACGTAGCCAGGAGGTGGGGCCAAGGGAAGCCGGCCCCTCCCATGATCAAGAAAAAATGGTCAACTTCCTAAAAAAAGGCAACCATTTCGGCAAATTGGCTTCTTTTGAGTTTTTTTGGGCAAAAAATCGTTTTGTCTCCCCCCTCTCTCAAAAAAAATCCTGCCTACGCGCCTGCCTTAGTGCATTAAAGTTTGGAAGTGTTGAAAGTCGAAAGTTAGGCCATAAGACTGCCTTGCTTTCATGCACCAAAAGAGGTTATATAAGCACTTACTCGATACTCACAAATCTTTCTCAATCTGCCCGACTGACCCCCCGACTCGGGGTCAATCGGGTAGACAAAAGGTTCAGTGAAGGAAATCAAAAAGAGGAAAAAGAAGGAAAATAAATAAATTGAGGTTTAGCAACCCAAGAAACAGGGGCGCGTTTAACGGGGATCCTAGGGGTTGACCAATCCCTGGCGTCAGGCCGGATCAAGGTTGGTGGCCTTTTTGAGTTTGTGAAAGAGTGCAAATTATGATTTGTAACTACTCTTGTCCTGCCACACACAAAGTTCTTCAACTTTGATACATTCTACACGAATACAATTTTGGTACATTAAAGTAAAATACATTATGGGAATTTATGCAAATTTTGTTGTCAGCAATATTGATTAATATTATTAACTATATATCGCCAGTTTATGCGGTGCGGTACCTTGGTACGAGATCTGGTCCATCTCACAGCACAATGGCGGTGGGCTCCATTTACCAAAGCAGTTATTTTGGATAAATTTCCACGTGACGATGAATTACAATTTATCGCTCGAAATCGACCGGCAAACAGTATGAAACACCTGCTATTTTTTAAGTTGAGAAGTTTAAAGTAATCTAGAAAATAGTTCGACATTTCAAACTATGGTTGAACTGAATTCTAAGGTGAAATGAGTAGTTTCGGTTTAGGGAAGCAAGAAAGTAAGATGGCGCCAAAAAGGAAGCAAGGCACGCGTATTGGCATCTTAACCAACCATTCACAGCACGATAAGCAACTCTTTGACTGAGCGCCGCAGTTCGTCTGTTGCGTCTGTTGCAGGGTTGCCAGATCTGGTACTATAGTACCAGATTTGGTACTTTTTCCAAAAAATGTGTTATTTTTGTACGCAAAAACCACATCTGGTACTATTTCTGTTACTCCGTCTGGCACTATTATTGTGCATAACTTTTTGCAATAATTTAGTGTTTTTAGCTACTCTTTTGCATTAAATATGATTGCACTTCAATATATGTAATTCATTATTTTAATCCACAAAATCTGCCGAATCTGTAATAATAATTATCACATAGTAACACATGCACTTAAACGAAATGAATATATGTAAAATATGTATGAAAAAGAATATATAAATAAAATACGTTCTCAAATAACAAGTCTTGTAAATGTACGTTCTCGTCTACCTATTCAATCTTGAAAGGGGAAAAATGGCTACGTAGTAGTTTATCAATTATGTGATTCGCTCAACAAGTACCATGGCATTGTGGCATGTTATAAATTTGTCTGTTACGGTATTTGCATATTATTAATCCTACCAGGCACGTACCGAAACTTTTATCCGACCGGGAGCACCAAAAAGTTCAAAGTAGTAGTTTATCATGCTCACAACATAATACGTGCGAATAATACTGCGAAAAGGTACCAATAAGTCAACAAAAAGTACCGCATGATAACAAATAGTACCAAATTATAAAACAGCGCGAAATTTGGAATGTTTTTGGCTTTTCTCATCGTTATTCATTCTGATATTTCACACCTTTTTGACTCTTGTGAGTGGAGGTACGTGTCCCCAGTGCCCCTCCCCCCTTTCGGTACGTGCCTGAATTCTAATGTAATCATTCCACTACGTACGTCAATACGATAACTCGTTTGAATTTTGGAGCAGCGAAGCATTCAACGAAGCTTTCTGCGGCAAGCCACAAACACAGAGTAAAACATGTAAACAAGTTTTCCAGCAACTCTTATGTAATTTCAAATTAAATTTTCTGAAGGACTGTGAAGCGTTCAAAACCGCCTAACATGTACCGATCAGAGACCGATTAGTTAAGATACACTATCGCGCATTGAAGTGATTGAAAAACACTGAAGCATCACAGACTTGAAATATGAGAGCGTTTTCAATTCACGGTTATTAACAGAAAGTGAGCGAATTGAAAACTACCGGCATGTGAATCTATTTTTGAGCTAAACTCACGATCCATAAAAGCGCACCCTGGGCAATAAGAAGTCGAAAGCAAAAACGAGCTTGGAAAGAGCAGAAAATTCTGCCCACATTAAACAGGCGACGTTTGCAGATCAACAAAAGTCTTCATTTTCAACTTCGGTATGACCGGAAAACGCTTATTTTTCACTGCTATCCTCGTGGAAAAAGAGCATATCCAAAAAACATCATTTGTTTCTAACTGCAATAAAATTGAGCCAAATGACTCCAGAAAAATTTCAAACATGTCACTGGAAAGCTGAGGATTCGAGGATTCTAACGGTTTTTCAGAATTTATGTAGCATGATCCGGTCCGAAATTATAACAGTTTGAATGAACCATGAGTTTTTGAGATCCGCCCTTTTTCCAGCAGGCTAGCGATATGGGTTTCTGAGGGTGCTTTACCTGATCGTGAAGTCAAAAAAGACGAAAAAGTAAAATTAATAAATTAATAAATAAACAAACAAATATCGTCAGAATGGAGTGAACTTTTATATGTAGTGGTCTTTGGGTACGCTCAGTCCGATAATGTATTTTTTACAGAAAATATTAAATTAACAAAAGAAGTAAAATAATTAATTTTTCGGATTTTTTCTGTAATTTTCCTTCAATTGTTCGTGAATTGATTAGGTATCTACTACATTTTTGAAAAGCTCTCGATATAAGCGAACCCTCTAGATCACCTTCCAGAACGTTTTGAGCATATTTGGTCAGTTAGCGTTCATGAAGCGCAATTTTGCAACTTCTTTCTCTTGCTTATAAATTGATGAAATTATATGTTTTCGGAAAACTTTAGATAAGCGCAAACCATCTAGATCACTTTCGAGAACATTCAAGACCTATTTGGTGAGTTAGCGCACCTAAAACGCTTTTTTCAACTTTTTTTTCGTTAAGTATGCGTTCCGAACCGTGCCATTTCAGAAGTTTCCTCAGGCGACTTCATCTGACTTGTTCTGTTGGAAATCATTTTTTCTCATTTTTCGATATAGTTTTCGGCATCAAATCGAGTGGTGATCACAAAAATGCGTTATCTCTCATCGAGCAAAGCTTACAGCGCTTCAAAAAAATGTTACGAGTACGTATTGTATTCATTCTACGACCAATAATAGTTCTCGAGTGAATCGCAACGGCAATTAAAAGCTCTTTCTCGAGCTTAATTTCTGGCTATTGCGTTTAGCAAAACCATGCCCCGAAACAATGCGACGTTACCAGAGGCGGACCCAGAATTTGCGTGTGGGAGGAGGGGGGGGGGCAAACTTGAAAAACGACTCATTTTTAAATATATTTCGTTGGAAATTGCAAAATTTTAGCTAAGTTTGCCAAAATTTTGCAATTTTAGCCATACTTTTGGGCTTGTGGGAGGGGCCATTGCCCCCTGCCCCCCTGGGTCCGCCCATGGATGTTACTTGCTCTGTTTTTTGCGACTTGCTCGATAACTCTTGGCCTCAGTGGCGTAACAAATCTTTTTGATGGCTGACTGTCATGTTAAAAAGTGCAGAGGCCCAGCATGGATGGGAATTTAGCGGAGGAGAGGGTACCTGTTTGACGGGTGGGTGGAGCTTGTGTTGCGAGGAGGAAAGCAGCTGGTGAATCGACACAGCTGATCGACCCAGCTGATTTGAACATCGGGCACTTCGAGGTCAGCCGCCAGCCGCACACCACACCCGCGTGCGTCACGTTATCTGCAACGTCATACGCTAGCTCCTCCCACGCTAGCGGTCGATTATAGATTTCGCGAGAGCTT
>JAQIWB010000070.1:0-10706 GCA_034693825.1 Zercon vagabundus
AAAGTGTAAGCCAGTCTCTAAATTTTTCTCCTAGAGGCGAATAATCTACTTCGCGCCTGAAGGACCGCGGCAGCGCAACAAGTGGCGAGGGAATGTACCGAGAGAAATTTTCTCTTGCACCTCGATATCGCTAACCCGCTGGAACGAGGGCGTATCTCAAAAACGAACCCTTTGTTCAAACTGTTATACCTTATGACTGGATCACGCTAAGAAGATTTTGAAAAGCCGTTAGGATCCTGGAATATTCAGCTTTCCAACGTCGTGTTCAAAATTTTCCTGGAGTAATTTGACTCAATTTTATTGCAGTTTGGAAAAAGAGGTGAATTTTTGAAATTACAGAATCAAGACATAGTGAAATTTCTATTTCCTTGGATGCGAGCACTACTTTTAAGTTGCGCAAAGAGTCTCTCTGGAGCACTTCTTGGCTATTGTGGAACGGCCTCGAAGTCGGCGCATAGTTCTATTTTTTGGCTCATACCTAGGTTCATTTTTGGGCAAGTTCTTCAAGTGCTTTTGAGTTCCTCTAAAAGTGTTATTTAAATCGAAGTGAATTACCAAATTCATACTCTAACAGAAGTAAAAAAAATCGATTGACTTTTGCTAGGAAATCAGGAAACAAGCATACTTTAGTCACCCCGTATATAAGCTCATTTGTGCCGCTACTCCGAGTGTATAAGTGAAAAGGAAATTAGTTTGTACACCGAGAGCAACTCGCCGTACTCTGAGCTTATAAACTCCGGAAATTGTCTTCATTGCAAAGCTGCTACGGGCTTCTGCGAAACGTTTAGGGCAACAAAATGAGTTAGCGTTATGACCGCACGAAAATAACGGAAACAAAACGAGTCGCGAACGTTGATTGAACGTTGATTAGAACTTTGATAGATAAGTGTTATGACGGAAGCGGAAGCTAATTATTGAGCGTCGATTATATTGGAGCAAGATTCGACGAATTGTCGGTTTTCGCTTGTAATAATCGGTTTTTTCAATTTTTTTGTGTTGGAAATGGGTTTTTTGCGAAATGGAAAACGCACAAACGTGTGCGGTTTGTTATTGTGTCAAATAACTGAGAATGAGTAGTGTGAGTTGGGTGAAAGGTACTTATTTGAGGTACGCTTGTTTTTAGATTGCGTGATTATAAAGGCTGCACTTTTGGTACTTAAGTTTTTGTGTTTTTTTCGGTCGATTCGTGCAATCTGTTCCAACTTTAGTTCCAACAAAAAATATTAGTGGGCATTAGTTGAGCTTTGTCTGCACGTTTTTTTAGTGTTTTATTGGCCGTGTTGAGGTTGGAACGGTTGGTTATATTATCGACTAAAAAGTAGTACTCAATTTTTTTTGTTGCTTTTTTACACATTTTTTGCGCACTTATTCTGCTTGAAATTGTTGTGCCTTGTTTGTAGGAACTTTTCTGCAATAGTTACTATCGTGATCATGAGTTGTAGCAGTGGCGTAACATTTTCTCAAATATTGGGGGGGACCAAGTGTTATTGAGAGGGGGCCAGCTCACGTGGGTCTCATAAACGTGATGTTGAAATTGCTGACTACTGGGGGGCCCGGCCCCTGCCCCCCCCCCCCCTCCCCCCGGGTTGTTACGCCCCTGAGTTGTAGTAATTATTGTGGCAATTGTCTCTACCATTGTTGTTATTGTTGCTACCGATGTCGATCGATACTTGTTATTGCCATTTGTTCAAGCTCTACAAAGCTCACTTTTTGACAAAAAATTTGCGTTTCGACTTTTAAACTTTTTTGTCAATTTTTTGAATTTAATCTACATGCGACGGTAAACAAAATTTCAATTTTAATTCTTTTTATTCAAGTTTTACACGTGTTTTTAAAAGCTTTAAATTTTAAGTTACTTGTGAGTTACGTCAGTATATAGTTGAATTTCATCAGTTGACTGCTTTCCAATACAATGTACTAGTGGAGGAAAAAATATTTAATAGAAGACAGCTAACACTGGCGTAATAATAATAATAATGACGAATTACGTTAACAAACGTGTGTTATTGAATAAATTTACTTGGCTGCTGGCTGGTTTGCAAATCAATCGACTACTTGTATTCGTTTACTATACAAAAGCCGTTCTATACAGATTAATAATATTGATGGTAAAGCCTCCGTTGCGCAATGTGCCAGCAATGGAGGCGTCGACAGTTGCGCTAGAATGTTTTGAATTGTTGCCTGATTGGGTTTACGAAACGCTGCAGCAACTTTTTGACTTTGAATTTCTTTATAGTGGATGGGTGGGATTGTTTTAATTTTCGTGAAGTTTCGTGAAATGTATATGACTCTTGACTCATATACGTATATCAGAGTTAAGGCTAGTCATTAATTTCATGCGCTTCAGTTGAGTCGTTTGTTATCAGCGTTTTAGTTAAGGCTAGCCTCAATTATCTGCATTTCAGTTAAGGCTGTTCATGAATTATCTCGGTGTTAGTTGAAGCTAGTCTTTAGTATCCGCATTTCGGTCAAGATTAGTCATTGCATATCTCGGTTTCAGTTAATGTTAGTAATTAGTTATCTGCGTTACAGTTGATGTCAGTATGGTCCCCGTTTGACCCATCAGTCTACCTCCCTAGCGGGGCCCCCTTTCGCGGCCCCCTTTCGCTTGTCGAATCAATATACATATTATAATTTCATCGCTATTCTCACGCATATATGATTACTTGAAACAATTTAGAGCCTCCCCCTCTTTTTGGCTGGCCCCCCAAAATGAAATAATAATAATTGTTTACGAAATGTGAATGACCTCTCTCTGCATTTCCTTTTCCCTTGCCCTCTTTTTAGACTCTACCGGTGGTTCAAGCCCCCGTTAAGGAATTTGCTCCTAGTTAGCATTTTGGAGAGTCGCCGAGAGCTTTGGAGAGCGCGCAAAATTGTTGCAAGCAATAATAATAATAATAAAATGAATAGTAATATTAATAATAGTAATTAGAAAAATGATGAAGTGTGTGATTCTTTCCGGGCGGTGATATACTTCGGTGTTATCAAGCTTTCAGGCGACTGTGTGAAAATGCAGAAATAAGTATGTAGGTAGTGCTATTTTAATGTAATAATTATTTATTGCGTAGTTATCTTGACGAACAATATTTTTTTTAAAGAAAAGACTCATTTTGCGTTTGCCTCCTCAAACGAAATCCCGGTTGCACGTCTGAGAAGAAACTTCTCTGCGGGTGTCAATAAATGAGTGAGTTATTTATACTTGAATTTGACTTATTTGAATTTGAGAATTTTTTATTATATAGTGTTTTTGTTCGACCGGAGTTAAAGCTACACTCCAGGCAAAGTTTCACTCATATACACGATCATGGGATTGGGGATAAAGCCTCTTGATAATATTATCAAATTAGAATAATCTCAAATAAAGAATATAAATTCGAAACAAATTGGTATTTGCACGCGCTTTTCGAGTTACACACGCTGTTATGACGCGGGAGTTCTACTTAACATAAGCTATTGCGAATGATCAACTTCACCTGATTCGACAAAAGATGCTTTTCTTCATCAATTGCGAGCTCATCCTCACTACTACTCTCACTATCATTCATGCTTCACTCTGATGCATTCAAATACTACCCAGAACGGTAAACAAATCACCAAAAATATCTCACTTTGTAACAAACAAAACCACGCGCTTGTGTTTACTAGAACTTGCGCGTCATAACAGCGTGTGGAACTCGGAAAGCGCGCGCAATTACAAATTTGTTCGGAATTTATATTCTTTATTTGAGATTATTTTACTTTGATAATATTATCAAGAGGCTTTATCCCCAATCACATGATCGTGTCTATGAGTCAAACCTAGCCTGGAGTTTAGCTTTAATGGAAAAGATTTTTGTTCTAATAAGCTAGTGTAAAAATATACACCGGTGTATATTGAATTTTGCGCTGTAATTTTCACAAAAGGAACCGTTATTCATTTTAGAAATAATTTTCGATTATTTGTCATACAAATTATAATAGGAGCGCTTCAGTAACACGTGTATTTGATGCTTCATATGTATATCTATATATGTAGATTTCTCTGGGAAGCACTATAAATATACTTCCTGTTCCTCATTGACGCCCACGCCGATACTCGCATACCTCTCCTGCCCACGCAGTTTTCCATTTCCGAGCGAGTGTTTCTGTTCAGCACTCCAACACACACTCTCTCTCTCTCTCGGATTTGTCATTCATGATCCGGAACTTTATCGATTGCAGCCAAAACGTCCGACCAACGAGCGTTTTTGTGAAAATTTTCATAATGCATTTGTGCATAACGCACTAATGCACTGGTCCAAGATATTTTTACCAAAGTATTGATTACATTGCTGTAGAGATTCTTGATGAAATGTTATCCAAACACTAAGATAGAATGACGCTCAAATACGGATCCTGCAACTTTTGGAAGAGAGGGAGAAGGGGGGCCGAATGTACTCGTATGTGTATGAAAACCTTTCGGAACATAGTTAGAGAAAATTCTTTTATGGTAATGTATTATTGAGATAGTGGGAGGGAGGGGGGCAGTGGTCATCGGTATCCTCTCCTTCCCCCTAGATCCGCCACTATACAATGACACTTCACCATTCTGAAAAAATCGCAGGCTTCCTGAACCAACAACCATCAGGTTTTCAGAACGTGCGAATATTCAATTCATGTCAATGAGCACTTTATTTACAATAAAGTTATGTATATGAACAATCTAATACGCAAAACCAAATCAAGTCAAGTTTCAACTGTCATGATTCATAAATATTGCAAATTTCCACTCTCATGAAATCTAGAAATTCTCCATTTGAAATGTTGGCGAATTTTGTCAGTGTGACTAACTTGCTGAGATCGGATCAGTACTCCGGAGCTAATGTTCGTGTCAAGGATATCGAAGTGATTCCCCATCTCACTGGCGAGTACGTTCTGAAGCGTTTTCACGTCTGATTGCTCTCAAGGCAGTTGAAGCGAAGAAATCTGTCTCGAGTGTTTGGGTACGCCGCATTTCCATTCGATTCGGTGAATAGTTCCTGAACGGATTGCAATCGATTTACATCTTTTAGCATGGACGGAGACCAAGCATCACCGCAGTACAACAAAACGGCGGGGGGAGGAGGGGGAGGGGGCAATAGAGCTTCACGTACACTTCAGGAATTTGACTTTCAACCGTTCTTGGAATTAGGTGGCAGAGTACTTTTGTACAGACGGTACCAGCGTGTCTTATATGACTTTAAATTCAACCAAACCTGAGCTTGGACCAAAGTTGGAGATCGACGAAAGTGTGATGTTGAGGTGTCAAAAGGTTAAATTAGACTCGAATTGAGATATTTAGTGGAAATAAGTGGATTAAGTCTCAAAATATTTCATCGTTAAGTAGCTCTGATGTTTGTAGTTAGTTTTGAATGTAGGCCCCTTTCTGTATGGGGCTTCTTTTTGTTATATTTTCACACCCACATTATTTGTGATTTATTCGAGCCGACTGGACGCCCGCACAATCACAAGTTAGTTGAGTCGCTATGTATTATTGTGTGCAAGCATTTTATGGAGATATTATCTGAACTCGAGGTAGAGCTTCCTATGGTGCTCTCTCTCCCTCTCTGCGGTTTGAAGCTTGCAGAGTCTCCCTTTCGCCGGACTACTCTGAGGATCGAATGCACTGACTAAGTCGATTTAGTCTCGGCAAAATGCACAGTTTTTGGTGTAAATTATTGAAGTTTTGAGGTGACTTTGTCGAGTAATATGCGTGAGACTTATGAAGAATCATTGGTGGACGAGTTTTTGAGGTGTTTCTGTGTTCGTCTAGAAAGGAGCCGCGATTGGAGATCGTAAATGAAGGAAATCTAAAATGAGTCAACTTTGGCGAATCGAATGAACTGTTCGTTTGATGGAATGCGGAGTTTGCCAACAGTATCAAATCAGAATTGATTTGTTCGAGAAATCGACATTAGTGTTCTCGCATCAGCTGTGAAAGTGGAACATTTATTCAAATTTCAATCTTAACCAGTCTGTTAATTAACCAGTAATAATTGGTTAATTAATTATTTCACCTTCAATATTTACTATTTTGTTGTGTGTAGAAATTGCGAGTCAGAGTCGAAGCGAAAAATCGAAATTTTTGCTGAGCCAACCATCAGGTGGTACGTGACGAATCTACGTCCCGACAGTGAGTCATATACAAATTGGATTTTGTCTTCATGAGTTTGGTGTACTCAGTGTCATTCATCAGAGCTAGACTCGACTGGGATATAAATAGGACAACGCAGATTCATGACGGGCGTTCGAGAATGGTAAAAAAATAATCCAATTGGAGGACAATTTTGAGTGATTCGGTGGATCAGTTACGATTGTCATTGTTACCTACAGTTTGTCATCGTTTCCAAACTGTATTTATATACTATTTCATACATTTCCACAACTTTTTCATCTTTTCTAAGTGCAATATACTTAATGCTATATTTTATACAAACAAATAGTCTATTTGAAGATATATTTTCTACTCGAGCGTGCTAAATGTATTCAAAGGTACTAACGACGGGAGAAAGTTTGAGAAAATAATCAAAACTTGGAATTAATTACAGTCAGCTGCGACCCCCATTTATGAAGGGTTTGAGCTTGTGATAGTGTGCATAATAGATTGAGGACTTTGAAAATAAAGTGATTTCAAAAGTGCTGGAAAAGCAAGAGAACGATTCTTCTGAGGATTGCCATCGTGAAACGAGTTTTGAGCGAGCGAATGTTGTGAGAAAAGGCGAGAGAAAACTCAGCGAAGTACCACATATCACTCTCGAAATATTTACCATCAGATGATATATATACCTGTACTCAGAACAAGTCCGCAAAGCTTGTTTGGATGGATGGATGAATCGATAAAAATCTCTCGACGAAGGAACTAACAAAAATCGTTGAAAATAAAATGAGGCATACTCTTTGATTGTTTTGAACGGAAATCGAAACGTTTGCGAATTTTTTTTACCTTTTTAATGAAGTTATTTGTAGTTGCTTCGCATTTGTAATTTGGAGAAATCGCGAGTTTTTAAACTGGAGCCCTTCGAAGAGATCAACCTGGACTCCCAAAGCGAGGACACGTTCTTCAATAAGATCACTTCCAAAATGTATTTCAAACGACTGGCACAAAGCGCTCCAAAGTTTGGCCATGCGATGCAGGAATTCTTACCGTTCCCCAGACCGAACAATAATTGGACGCCTAGAAACTATAAATATTTTGATAATCTCGAAGTTGCCTTTAATAGAGTTACTGAAGGAATTTTAAAGTGGTTTATGCTGTGGCTCTCCCAGGTAAAAAATGTGGATGCTTACTTGTTCGTCATATATGTGAAATGCTTCAGACGTAGATATATGCTTGTCTGGTTGTTTGATTAAGAAAGGCTTAATTAAATTTTGTAGTGGTTCTTGGGGCTTCACATTATTTTTTTTTGTTTTTATCATTTGGTTTTATTTGTATATCGTCATTATTAGCGTTAGCATGATCATTATGATATCGTTGTTATAGTTATTCTTAATTTCATTCTTATTATCATTGATTTTATTTTTAATATGATAATTATTTGTTGTCATCATTGAACTTTTACAACCATTCGGCATTACTTGTATGGCATGTACGGTGGTTTCCCTTGATATATTTTTCTGAATGGTTCCTCTTAAGGTTCGTTAGTAAAATATTCTGTTCGAAAATGTCCTATTGCAAAACATCTCGCCTTGAAGTATTTCGATGGATTACGAATTACAAAATTGCATAAGACTGATAACATTTATATTATGTACTGAATAATAAGATTGGGATTGGAGATGTTCGAATTCCTGAACCCTCAGGAACAACATTTCGGTTTCAAATACAACGAGGAAACGCATTTCAGAAGGAGTCATGTCTGCAAACTGCTTAAAAAATGGTATTTTGTGAAGTAATAACAAACTGACTGCTTATTTTATTGCTTGTTCAACTGACTTTTGCAAGCAACAACAATGCATCGTGCTCTTATTTTCAGGTGGTTAAACTGATCCGAGCTGCCCCGACTCGTGCCGGCACAACGGAACAGACTCTAAACGGGATTAATGTACAACCTGAACTCGTGCTCACTGTTAAACCACAAGGTATGCTACTTTGATTTTAACCTTCAGACTCCATCTTATATTTACATGCAACAAAATTCGTTCGAACTGCTCGATACTATTGATATTTGACACTCGATTTCTTAATGCTGTTGATGATTCACACGCGATCACTCGATACTATCGACACTTACTACTCTATCAGTCAGTAATAGTATCAGTAATTAACACTCGATTACTCGATACTATCGATAATTAATACTTGATTACTCTATACAGTATGACTCGATACTATATTAACACTATGACTCTATATTATCGATGATAACACTCGATTGCTCGATGCTATCGGTAGTTAATGCTTGTTTACTCGATACTAACGATAATTAACACTCGATTGCTCGATACTATCAGTAATTGACATTAGATTACTCGATACTATCGATAACCAACACTCGATTACTCGATACTATTGATAATTAACACTCGAAACTATTGATAACCAACACTCGATTACTCGATGTTATTGATAACACTATACAACAGTGAAAAATTCACTGGAATTCTAAATAGTGTATCGTTCTACGTATAAGTAGTAGATAACATAAATCAGCATTTTAATTCATAATCACATCTACATAAATAAATAAAATTATAATTGAATCCAATGTACTGACAGGGATCCCGCATTTGCTCTCATTCGTTTAACATGTGAGCATTTAATCAGTAAATTTCAAAAACTAGACGTGATCGAGAAAAACCGTTAGAATACCTGAAGTCAGCTCAGCAAAATGAAACAAAAACAGTTCTTACTTTGTCAGTGAAAAAAAAAAAGGTTAATTTTGTTGCATAGTGTAATTGAAACTCGATAACTCCATGCTATCGATAATTATCAGTCGAGCAGTTATCGATATATATCGATAGTTGCTGATTACTATGGAAGAATAATGGACTACTTCGTACTATAATTATATTGGTGCAGTGAATACAATTATCACTTAGGATGATGTGTAATCAGACGAATCTTTACTCTTTACACATGCTTCAGATTTTTGTCTAGTTCACTGGCTATAGTGCTTATCTGCATATGTTGATAAAGGGCTGAGACAAGGTTAAACAATTGGAGAGAAGGGGCGCGCAAGTGCGTCAAATTAAGGAGCAAGTTTCAGGAGGCGTACTCTTTTAAGATTGTCTTAACGGAAGTAACATTATTCATACGCCGAGAACGTTTTTTCATCTGCGTTGCTTCTCGTAGTTTTTGAACTCGGTTCTCTAAGAAAAAACACTATCTGACCCAGATCTGACCTAGCCTGACCTAATCTGACTTAACCTAACTGGGTCTGGCCTTAACTTAACCTAGACTAAGTTAGGTTAGGTTAGGTTAGACCTAAGTTGGGCTAAGTTAATAGGCTAGATTAGATTTGGTTAGGTTAGGGTTGACCGTCTTTGCTTTGTTTACATAGCAAGCGTAGTCAACGCAGTGTAAATCAGCAAGTTAATCTTAATCTATTTATAACGGGAAATCTCCATCGTAAACATAGTAACGACCGTACTCAAAAACATACTCATAAACAGTTATATTTCACCGAAGGACACTCGTAAAATAATGACTCAAACTCGTAAACGATTTCGTCGCGATAAGTTTTACGGGTTAAGAGACACTACTGATTAGGTTTTCGTTTGAGGAAGTTGTGAAACACTTGAGATTTTACAATGTCTGAATGGGTTTTGCATGTTGTAAATAATTGTACGTGTGTGATGTTGAGAGTTTATGATTAAAAAAACTTTTTTGGAGTTTAATTGCTTGGGGAATATTCTAATATATACATAGATTTTTATGGGTATCATGAGCGTGAATCGGATGGGGGTCAGGCGCTCCGGGCCCCTAGGGGTCTAAAAATGACCATTTTGGTCAATGGGAACACAAGCTTGCCCTTTGCCCTATTCATCAGAATAACATTATGGATTCCCCAGGGATCTTTGCGTAGACAAGTATCGTTGTCTGACTTTGCAAATCTGCTATATGATATTTGTTCAGATTTTCCCTTCCATAACGACTTCATGTATGATCAATAGCTCCAGGATGGAGCCTGTAGTTGACGCTCAAATTAAGGTTTTCTATCAGTAGTCACTGTTCCACATCAGCATCGTATTTTGTTGTAAAATGCTGATCCCAATTTTCGTGTTATTCTTTGGCAAAGAGCCACACCAATAGTTAATATGAACGTTTGCTTTGCAGCCTACGTAGGGGAGGATATCGATTCAGAGCCCGATTTTCAGTATATCCCTGCAGATGGATGCATCGTGGAGGGTCCTGCAAGGTCGGCTGGTGTCCTCACTGAATCTATGCTATTACTAGCAGAAGGTTTAGACTCTGGGGCTGTGGTATCTCAATTTGAGCAGTTGTACAGAAAGAAACCCGGGATGAGCCTTGACATTTCAAGATTACCACTCAATATGCCCAAGAACAGATACAAGGATATTTCACCATGTAAGTAACATTTGTGCGCGCTACTATTTTCATACTCGTATACGAAATAGGATTTTGCACAACATAACCTAAATGCTGACGTCAGTATTTCATTTTCTTGTTATCCACCGATATTTTGTTGGTAAACATAGCTGATTTCGGTCGCCTACCTCTCAACATTTGTACAGCTTCTCAACAT
>JAQIWB010000071.1:0-10669 GCA_034693825.1 Zercon vagabundus
CTGAAAAAATCGTTGAATTCGGAGAACTGGTTCAAAATTTACAGCCTAATCAATGTATATATACAGGTGCTCAATTAATTTGATCAATACTGTAATTGTTTGTTTAGTAATTGTTTAGTAATTGTGTGTATGGCGGCGCCCATGGCGGTTGTGTTTGACCGGTTTTTCCCATAATTTTCGCGATTAATTTGGCGAAATCGGATAGTTATTGTCTGTAAATTGGCTGGAATGATATCCATAACCTGGCGGATATTTACGTATAACCGGATTCAACCGAGATCAGTGCAATAAGAAGCAAGTCGTTTTGTAATTTCAACGTGTGCAAAGTGTGCTCATTCGGATGTTTATTCTGGTCAAATGTCTGTAGTTTTTTGCTGATGTCACTGAATTTACGGAAGGTAATAATCGGAATATGGTGATCGTGAATTCTGGCGTGATAAATGATGTACTTTGCTTCATCCAGGTTTCTTTTAACCTCTGTCTAAATCACACTGAGATTATTAAGTTGAACCTGAAAACGTTCACACTTAGTGAGATTTCTGAGGCAAAAGCTCTATCATTACATCTTGTGTCACCACCCAAACGAATCAGCAAGCGAAACCCTAACTTGATCGGTGAGTCTAGTGCTAGCTTCTCGGAAATCAGCGATATTGTCAATTTCTGGCAATCTGCAGAGGCGACCTCACGATCTCAATTCCCACTGTTCACTACCGCAAAACCACATCGATTACCAAGGAAGGAAGATCCGATTCATCAGACTTTCATATCGGAGCCTGAAACGTGTGATCGTTCTGTGTCCACAGAGGTTTCAATTCCTCCTTACAAAGTGTGTTCACTCGAGAGTGTGAGTGAAGTAACTAAGCTGGACATTGGTGTAGCATGTTACCTAGATGAATTTCAAGTATCCAACGATATGGGTTCTACGAAAGAAAGTGCTTCTATTGGTGTTCAAAGTGATTTGCAAAGTTCTGGTCCTCCTTTCAACGTTTGCTCAAATGAGATTGCGACTACGTCGGACTGTGGTGTTGGGTGTTGTTTGGATGAGTTTGTGGATGCAGGTTTTGTTAAAGAGGTTGCCTCTGTTGGCGTTCAATGTGGCTTACAGCGCCTAGATGCGGATACTACATACGATTCGTTGAGTGAGTCATTCAGGACACCTCCAGCCATATTGCTGCCTGATATACCTCGCAGTAATTCATCTCAAATTGATTTGAATCAAAGCACACTGACTCGTAATCCAAGTCATTCTGCTTCAGTCGAGTTCTCTGTTTATCGGGCTCATCGCAGATAACATCGGTTGAATCAATCAGTTTACCTGCTGGTACCTGTGTTTTGGAGCCTTTTGCAGTCCAACCTATGGCTAGTCTAAACGATGCACTCTCCTATCAACCTGTGAGACCAGCTAAGAGTCACCGATACTCACAACGTGCTTCCATCGTTGTTGGACCTATGTTAGCCGGCGAAACTTTAACAGAGGTTCGTTCCTATCTTCAGAGCAAGGATGTCAACATATTTGGATGTAGTTTGTTTCGACTCAAACATAACGGAACTGTTCTGTGCAAGATCACATTTCCTTTTGGAAAGTTTCCAGTAGCGAAAGTATTCCATACCCCTGGATTTTGGCCGTGTGCGATACGTGCTCGACCATTTTTTTCGAAGTGCTAGTCAGTTAGTCATTAGCCATAGTTATTTTTTTTTTGTTATTTTGTGACTTTCATTTTTTGACTTTTTGTGAGAGCTTTGCAATAACTGGCTTAGTCTGACTGTGATTAGTAGTTTAGTCTGCAGATTTTACTTTGCTCAGCTTTATTTTCTTGTTAATGTTACCAATGAGCGCAAATATATCTTATTCTTCGTTCGAGTGAATTAGTCAATTGTTGCTGTTAGTCACTTTCCTGTTATTTCTGTTTTTGCTTTCCTGTGAAAGCTTTGAAAGTATATTTTTTTCTAAATATTTTGTGAGAGTATTTCCTCGATGTTTTCAGTAGCTTTAGTTTGACTATTAGATTCTGCTCGTTTTTGATAAGATCTTTGAGGTTTCAGTAAATTATAATACTCACATTTTTGGCATTGCTACTAAATTTTGTTGGGCAGTGTCAACAACGTGCGAAATAACAGGGAAGATAAGATTAACAAGGGAGGTAGATAAAAATTTACCTTTTCTCAAGTTGAAAGTGTGTATTATTGTGTATAATATTGTTTCTCGTTTTTACTTTACTGTGATTGGGCGATTGCTGTATTTTGTTGTACCTTCTAGTTGTAGTTAGTGATGTCAGGCCCTTTTTCAGTGAGCTATTTCGGTGTGCCTTTACTTTGTCTGCTTACTACAGGAAGGAAAAAGAGAACGCGTTGCGGTAAAAAGTCGGCATCTGTGTTGATTGTCAGATTTTAACTCTAATGTAATGGTTATTTTAAATTTTCTTTTTTTTGTTTGTTTAATTTTCAAATTAGTTTGAATTTTTTTTATTGGGTTTTCTTTGGGCTCTTCATTTTGTTAGCTAATTTTTTTTGTTATTGTAAAGGAGGTCTCGAATTTAATTTAGTCATTTACTTATTTATTTTATTTCAATTTTTTATTTTGCACTCTTTTTGGGTACTTGCTTTTTACTAACTCTCCTTGCTTAATCCCTCATCACAGTGGTATAAATTTGTTGTGTACTTTTCGTTCTATCACCGTCACTTCCAAAACATGTTGAACGCTAAGTTGAGAGTTTGTACTCACAATGTGAATGGCGTTCGGGCCAACATTGAATCAGTAAGATACTTATGTGAATCTCATGATCTCATTTTTCTGCAAGAGCTATTCGTGCTTCCCTGTGATCTCATGACAGTATTAAACGCTATTCATGCTGATTTTTTAGCTTTTGGGGCATCCCCAAATGATATTTGTTCTGGTTTTCATGTCGGTCGACCCAAGGGCGGAGTTGCGGTACTTTTCCGTAAAAAACTTTCATGTGCTATCTCGGTCATATAGGCTACAGAATTTAGTTTTGATCTTCGAGCTATAGGTGTTCGGGTGAATTGTGTCGGCCGAGAAGTCCACATTTTGGGTTGTTATTTTCCAACTAACTACCGCGATTCGAACTCACTCACAGAGTACGGTGACATGTGTGGAGCTATCAAAGCATATATCGAGGCAACTGGATGCCCGCATTTTTTGGTTTTAGGTGACTTTCAGGTTGGTCCTAATCCTCATCATGATGCCGTTGATTTTTATAATGAGTTCTCAGAGCTCTGTGTCGATCTGGATTCTCGAGCGTTTGATATATGTACTCTTCCATCCGATACATATACATATATCAGTTCAACATTTGCATCTCGCTCATGGTTAGATCACTGCCTTGTATCTCAAACGATGTCGTCTTCTGTGGCAGATTGTTCGGTTCTCTATAGCATCATCGAATCCGATCATTTTCCCATGTCGTTGAAAATTGACGTTGGTGTTGCCACTATGGCGACTAGGTATGATGAGCCTCATGAACAGTTATCAGTTATCGATTGGCCAAAGGTGTCGGCTGCGAATGTTTTGATTTATCAGAATAATATCAGAACTTGTCTTGAGGCAGAGTTTGACTCTACTAGTGTGGTGTCTACTCGATTTACCAATATTCTTGGAATTATTCATTCCAGTGCTAAAAAATCATTTCCTATTTCGCATCACAGTAGTGATAATAATCGTAGATATCGATGTATTCCCGGTTGGAATGAACACTTAAAACCGCTCTACATTAAACAGCGAGTTGCCCTCATAAATTGGAATCGCTGTGGACGCCCGGAGGGTATTGTTTATAAGGCCTCCGTTGTCCAATGTCGTAATGCTTTTCGTTCAAAAAAACGTTATGTACGAATTAATGAGCGCATGCTTCGGAATGAATCTCTACGTGCTAAGCTTCTAGCCAATCCAAAGAACTTTTGGAGTATGCTTCGTGGTAGTCGAGTAAAAAACCTCCCTACTCAAATCGATGGGATCTCTGGAATCGCAAATATTTCAAATTACCTCGCTGTTAAATTTGAAACTGCTTCTCAGACATCTCGCAGTGTTGGTCCTCTACGAACAACGATAGTGCAACGCAAGGTTGCATTTGTCAATTTCAGTGCTCAGGAGATATCATCAGCTGTTGGTAAATTGAATTCTCTGACTGATCCGGGCTTGGATGGTATCTCTGGTGAACTTCTAAGACGTGCTCCACTTGAACTTCTGGAATGCTTAGCTACAGTTTTTTCTGATTGTGTCATCAACTTGTGCATTCCAGATGATCTTTCAAAATCTGTGATGAATATGTTGCTGAAGAAGGCGCATTTGGATCCCAGTGTTTCGTCTAATTATCGACCGATTTGTAATTCTCCTTGTTATTCTAAGCTTCTGGAAATATTGATATTATCTAGGCTTACGCCTTTTTTCGACACCAGCGATTACCAGTTTGGTTTCAAAGCGAATTCCGACACAAATACCGCCACTGTCGTTCTGCGTTCAATCATTTCTGCATATAATGAGCAACATACTCCGATTTACTGTGCTTTTCTTGATGCTGCCGGAGCTTTTGATAACGTTGAACATAGTGCTATTGTTGATTCAATGATCCGTGTTGGTATTCCTGACACGTATATCGACTTTCTATCTATGTGGTATCGCAAACAGCAGACATGTGTGAAGTGGGGAAATGGTTACTCAAAGTCTTTCCATACTCAACGTGGTGTTAAACAAGGCGGAATTCTGTCACCCAACTTGTTTAATCTAGTCATTGACAAAATCATTAAGTCTGTCAATAAGTCGACTCACGGGGTTTTGATAGACGGAATTCGTGCGAATATTATAGGCTATGCTGATGACCTTGTGATCATTGCTACTTCTCTTACAGCTCTTCAAAAGCTAGTTGAGATTTGTGTCGCTGAAGCTGCTGATTCTGGTCTCAAATTTAATCCTGACAAGTGTGCTGTTGTTTGTTTTCCAGGAACTTCCAGTAAATTGCCAGAGTACGATTTAATGGAACCTATTTCCATTGATAATTCATTTGTTCCATTCTCGAAAGATGTCAAATACTTGGGGCATATTATTTCTTGTTCTAATTCTGATGTACCAGACATTGACCGTCTTCGGCGCAGTTTTTTCTGCTCGTATCACTCAGCACTTCGCCCATTCTCTACTGCGGATGTATTGGTTAAATCGCGCATTCTGCGCGCTCACTGTTTGCATCTTTTTGGCTCAGAGACATGGTTTAAATTTCCGAAATACAAGTTCAAAGAGTTCAAAAGCGCGGTTGATACGGGTTGCAAGAGAGTATTGGGTTTTAAGCGGTTTGACAGCACAACCTTGTCTCTAGCTGATTCAAAATTTTTACCGTGTGAACTATTGTGGAAGCTGCGCAAAATCTTGTTCTATCGACGTCTCGTTATTCTTTCAGCAACCAACAGAGTTGTTGGTGCCGTCATTGCCCAGACATCATTTGTCAGTCATGTTAATACAATTTTGAAGGAGTTTGACTTACTACGAGTTGATATTCTGAGCTTGTCCATTGGTGATATCCGGCATGTTGTGCAGTCTGAGTTTCACAGGCGTATCGCTAGAAAACGTGAACTCACTCTTACTGTCTCAGTTAGTCTTCCTACGTGTGCGTTTACTGCACCAGTTTAGTAATCTTACATTCTTTCTTCGGTTCCTTTTGCAGTAGTCTGTTGTTTTCGTAACTTTTTCTTTTAGTGTACTTCTAATTTTATTGTCTTTTTTCGTGTTCAAATATGTTCGATAAGTCTACAAGTCTTGGATTTTTTTAAGTTTTGTTAGCTTTTTTCTTGGTTTGATTTTATTGTCATTTCGAATTAATTTTTATTTATTAATTTATTTAATTTATATTTATTTATTTAATTTTCCGTTTACTTTATTTTTTCCTTTTCACTTCAGTTTAAATCTAGTTCTAATTTATCATTATTTTCTAATTATGTTTATTTAGTTTTCATTTATTTACTTTTTTGCTATTATTTGCTCTTAGTAGTAGTTGGGTAGTAGTTGTAGTACGGTGTCTGTATTGAGACGTGGGGGATTGTGTTGCATATTCTATGGGTTGCTCAGCATGTTCTCTTTGGCTTTCGAGTGTAAATATTTGATTCTGGCATTGTGCAATTTCTGTTGTTTGAGCTTACATACGTATATTGTATAGTGTATTTACATATATGTATGATATATATCGCAAGATGTGAAATAAAGATTTGAATTTGAATTTGAATATAATAATGCAGTTTTGAAACCTATTCAGTGCGCGTCAGCAATTCCACTGCACGAGGGACGAATTTCTAAAATTCTGCGGCGTGCGTCTATACAAATGTAATGAAGTTTTTCGCAACTTTTAAATTCGATATCTCAATTCTTACGAGCCATCGGAGTTCGCGAAAGGTGACAAAGTATTCCTGGGTAGGGGGCAAAGGGGGCAAAGTATTCCTGGGACTTAGATAAATAGAAGGTTTGTTTAGCCCAAATATGCCTATTAGCCGCGCTGAAAAAATACGCTCCACAGATCACAGCCTACTATTGGGTGTCCGCTGAACAATTCATGTTGGGGGTATAATACCTATCACTTTTGTTGATAGTGCTAAGTGTTTGGGATTAATATTCTCATCAAATATGAGTTGGGATGTACACATCGATTTTGTAGCAACTGGACTGGCATGCGCCAATGCCATGATATTCAGATTACTTATTAGATTACTTCCTGCCAAAGCATTGAAAGCAGTTTTTAATTCTTCATTCAAACCCCATGTGCAATATTGTCCACCCATCTGGGGATTGACCACGCAGACAAATACTTTGAGAATTCACATCCTTGACAACTTTGCCATCGGAAATATGCTAGGTTTGAATCGAAATGATAGCGCAACTGTCATTTGCTGGAAAAACGCACTTAAAAATAATGCAATAGTGGGCACTGACAGTGACTTCTTACTGATCAAAGTGCCATGAACGCCCTTATTTAAAGTTACCCCTGTTTATAGCCAAAGCTGGAATCCAAAAGCTGGAAGCCAAAACCTGGAATCCTGTACATAATCACGGTGTCTTAAATAGAAGAACACTACAACTGGCGACGAGGATTTCAAGTAGGATTCAAGCAGGTCGTATATTTCTTTTGGTGAACATTGGTGCATTTGTGTTCTTGGTGGGCAGGCAGAGTTTTCGCGAGGTTTGGCAATTTAACAGTCGATATTATTTAGTTGTGAAGGCAATATTGTGTTAAGCAAAAATGCCAGGTGCTGATTCAAACTCGCAATTCAGTTTCGCAAATTTGCCGGCATTTGCCCCATTCGACGAGAGTAGAGAAACTTTTGATGTATACCTATCGAGATTTGAGATTTATGGCGATGCTTATGATATTCCTGATAGAAAGAAAGCTATGATATTTCTCAGTTCGTTAGAGACTTCAGCGTTTCAAAAACTTGAAGCTGCGTTTTTTCCAGCTAAGCCTAAAGATAAAAGTTTCGAAGAACTTGTTAAAGCTCTTCGAGCTGAGTATTGCCCTGACATGCTTAAATGGAATGCTAGAATGGAATTTCGAAAAATTAAAAGGGAGTCAGGGGAGAGTATTGTTGCTTTTGCTGGTAGATTACGGTTGGCTACAAGGGGTTGTGGTTGGCAAGATGAGGCGTACAATGAGAATTTGATGGAGCAGTTCATGAGTGGACTGCAAAATAAGCAAGTGCTTCGAGGTTTGTTAGCAGTCACAGTGACATTGACGAAATTTGATGATTTAGTTAAGTCTGCGCAACAACAGTCGGAAATTATGTCGCATACAGATACGATGCATAATCATAAAGTATCGCTTAAGGTTGAGCCAGAAGAAATAAATTCTATTCGTAAGAGCCATTTTGGGAGCTCATCACGCCCAGAAAATCCGAAGGATAGCATTCAAGGGTTTTCAAACGGCCGTACTAACCCGGCAGGTTATTCTAAGAGAAATTGTTTTGCTTGTGGAGACCCCAATCATTGGGCAAATAAGTGTCCTAAAAGTAATCTATTTTGTAGGAACTGTAAGAAGAAGGGTCATTTAGAGGTAGCTTGTAAAAACACAACGACTGAGGTTAAGAATTTAGAAGAAGTTTCAAGTGAGTCTGAGGAGGTTGAGGATATACCTATATTTTACCTCAAGGGGGTACCTCTTGAAACATTGGAGTTACTGCGCGTGGGTAAGATTTTTAAGGAGGTAGAAGATGAACCTATAGTGATTAAAGTTATGATCGAGGGACGAGTTAAGCAAACATGGAGCTAGATACTGGCTCGGGAGTTAGTACTATGCCCGTTCACAGATTTCGGAGGTTGCTCCCAAATCACCCGGTTCATCCTCCCGATTGTAGATTGAAAAGTGCGTCTGGGCAAATCATTACGCCTGTAGGGTACGCGGATGTTTCAGTGGAATTGAATGAGCAAACAAAGGTTTTGCGATTACATCTTATGAAGGAAAGAACTTTCCCAATGTTAATTGGTAGAAAATGGTTAAGGTGTATTCAGCTGCCATGGCAGCAATTATTTTATACTCAAAGATGTAAGATTCAATCATCAAAATCCATCAGGCGTGTAGTGCTTTTAGAGCAGTGAAAGATGAAATATTGTCGGATCGTATTTTGGTGAATTTCGATCCAGATAAGCCGGTCATTGTAGCTACCGATGCAAGTGCCAATGGCATATCAGCAATATTATCACATAAATACCCTGATGGCTCGGAACGTCCCATTCATTTTCATTCTAGAGTATTATCCGAGACTGAGCGGCGCTATAGTGTAATTGATAAAGAGGCGCTTGCAATTAAAGAAGGCGTTAAGAAATTCTTTTATTGTCTTTTTTGGAAGGCGTTTTACCTTGATCACCGACCACAAGCCATTGGTTTTCATTTTTAACCCAAGTAAGGGGTTACCGTCATTAGTAGCTACCAGAATGCAACATTACGCTGTGTATTTACAGCAATTTCAGTTTGACATCAAGTATAGGAGTACGCATGAGCATGGCAATGCTGATTGTTTATCTAGGCTCCCCATGAGAAGTGAGGATCTCGAGAATTTAGAAGATCCCAGTTCTACGTACCACATGCAACAAATGCTTGTGTTACCTGTTACTCCTACTCATTTGGCTCACGCTACAGCTGACGATAACGAGTTGAGACCCCTTTCGAGAGCGCTTCAAGGCAAAGAGAAGCCATTAAGTAATTATTTCATGAGAAAATTTGGTGAATTTTCTATCGAGAATGATTGTATTATGAGAGGCCATCGGGTAGTGATACCACAAAAGTTTCAAAAAGTTATTTTAGAACAATTACACGATTTCCATTTTGGAATCGTGAAGATGAAAAGTTTAGCAAGGCTCTATGTATGGTGGGCGCAAATGGATAGGCAAATTAATGAGGTTACTAAGAATTGCCTGGCCTGCGTGAGACATGCGGCTAGCCCGCCGAGGGCGACGGTGCACCCGTGGGAACCTTCTGAAAGACCTCGGGATAGATTGCACATTGACTACGCTGGCTCGTTCAAAGGATTCTATTTTCTTGTGATCGTCGATGCCTACTCAAAATGACTTGAAGTGCATATCACAACCTCTATGGTGGCAGGTGTGACTGTAGATAAATTGCGAGAAAATGTTGCCCGTTTTGGTTTACCCTCTACTATAGTTTCAGATAATGGCAGATCTTTCGTAAATTAAGGAGGAAGTCTGCCAGAAGAACGGTATACGGCACTGTCGCATAGCCCCATATCAGCCCGCTTCCAACGGACAAGCCGAGAGGTACGTTCAAACATTCAAGAATGCCTTAAGGAAGTTGGCTGATGATAGTGGCGATTTGAAAACAAATTTGCAACGTTTCTTGATGGGCTATCGGATCACTCCTCATGAAGCTACTAAGGCCTCTCCATACTCAAGAATGTTTGGCCGCGAGATGAGGTCTCGTTCCACCCTGCTCAAAGAATACAAATGTGAGCGAGGGAATATTCAGGGTAAATCAAAGTATCAGGTGGGTCAAGCAGTCGCAGTCCGAAGGTATGAGGGACATAAAGAATGATCTCTAGGGAGAGTGCTGGAGGTGCTCGGACCCAGAAATTACATTATTAATATAGGAGATCAGAGGCATAAAAGACATGTTGACCAACTTCGACCAACTGGAGATAGTCTCACTGAAGACACAGAAGAATTATTTGATCTTCCTCCAACGATCGTGTCAGGCAACACAGAATTGGCTTTGGCCAACATGGTACCGGGTCAACAAAATTCGTTTCTCATACCCAATGCCCCTGAAGTGGCGATAACGGAACAAGACCACGTGGAAACATCGACAGCTCAGGAGTCCCATTCATCAACTCCGTCTCGAGTATTTTACCGGATGAATAAAGGAACTCCTGCACCAAGATTTTCCCCGAGTTGAACTGAGATAGTGTTAACTGGTGTGAGGGAATGTTGTATATTGTATATTTGTATTTTCCCGCCACACAAGATGGCGGTGTCATCTCAATAGTGTAGGGAACCTTCCAATGTTTTGTTAGGCGCCGGACACTCTCACCGGGTTGTTCAATGGCGGCGTTATGTTGTAATTTGAATAACCATTGATCCTGTAAATAAAGCCTGGAATCCTGTACATAATCACGGTGTCTTGAATAGAAGAACACTACAACTGGCGACGAGGATTTCAAGTAGGATTCAAGCAGG